>CM038672.1:463465805-463756774 GCA_021605145.1 Aegilops bicornis | reverse complement strand
CGAGATGTGGGCCGTGCATGCTTTCAATGGCTTGAGACTTTCAAACATGACATGCAGTGGTTAATTAATTGCATGGAATGCTATTAACTAGCAAAAAAACTAAGATGAGTTATACACCTAGACGGAGGGAGTATTACATTTTCATTTTAAGCATACATTCAGTTCCCATTAGTTATAGATGTTTTTGGAGGAACTTTTATGCATTATTTTGAGTAGAGTAGAAAATTTCACGCGGCCGCGGGTATATCAAAATGCAAGGCCCATGCATCATTGCCTTTCGGTCGAACCTACGTCCACAATTTTTTGTACGTATATCTCCACTGGTCCCCGAACCCAAAATGTCGTCTCGTTCCCGTAAAACCAGCGGCCCACACATATTAAGGCGTCGACTCGAACTCAATCCCTCTCCCATTTACTATGATGTGGCCCCGCACGCCGTAGTACTCCTACAAACCCTATCGTCGCACGCATCATCGTTTTCTTCAGGAGGACGAGGGAGAAGCGGATTTGTAGTGGAGGCGCTTTCAAAAAAAAAGGATTTGTAGTGGAGCCCCTACCCTAGGGTTCCCTAGGTAGCTGCCGCACGCATTATTGGTTTTCTCTTTTCTTTATGCTCTTGCGCCCTAGAGTGAAATGATGGTTGCTTCGTCTGGCCCAAATTTTAATGCGGGAAGGTGGGGCTTTGTGATTTGACCTCTCATCGCTCATTTACTACTACTGTGGCGCTACGACCGGGGTGCCTCCAAGTCCAACCGCTGCTCCGAACTGTAATTTGGTGCATCACACGTGGAACAAGACGGTGGATGAGCCACATGTCGGCCAAAGGGGCCCTGTTAAGTGTGTCGCCATTTAGTGTGCGGACTGACCCTGCTTGAGTTGCTACGCCAACACAACAGGAGCAGCCTACCACTTGGTTTTGCTCCTTGGTGAATCCTGACTATATTGATCTAAAAATATACTATACTACCCTCTCCGTCTTGGTTTATAGGGCGTGCACGTAGTTCTAGCTCATCCATTTGACTAACTAAATATGAGTTACTATGTCACAAAAAGTATATCATTGGATTCTTAAGTGGATGTAGTTTCTAAACATATACTGTTCATCACATATATAGCCAGTTAAATTCTCAACCTAGAACGACGTGCATGCCCTGTAAACCGATACGGAGGAAGTAGTAAAAATGAGGTGATTTTACCGAGCGATGGGCGGGGGAGCATGGCCTGTCATGCGGTCCCACGTGTCATGATGTACCAAGGCGATGTGCGTCCCTCTTGAGACAGAACAATGGCAGAAGCAATGCATGGTTTTCTTGAAGGATATGATGGCGAAGCGAAGTGTGAAATAATGGTTGCTTCGTTCGTCTGGGAAGGTGCGGCATTGTGATTTGACGTCTCATTGCTCATCACTACTACTGGGCGGTACGACTGGGGTGCGTCCCCCTGCTGTTCTGCAATGTTATTTGGTGCATGACACGACAACCCAGTTGCTATATGTCCCACATGTAGGCGAGAGGATGTACATAATTCATGAAAGTGAGCGTCGACAGAGGAGTACAAGACACGTCTTGGTTTTTGCTGCTTCGCGTGATCCATCAATACAAACCCAGACTAAAAAAAGGCGAGGGCGGGTCTTTTCCCGTGCGGCAGACAGGGGAGTTTGGCATAGTCTGTTTGAGACAATGAGGTAGGAAGGGAAACAAGCAAATAAAGGTAGACCGACTTGGTTTTGGGAAAATCTGATTTTACAAAGTACGTACCCACTATGGAGGTAGTACTACTTACTACTCCCTCCTTTCCGGTTTATAGGGCTCATCTAAAAAAAATCTTTTTTCCGTTTCATAAGTCTCAGTTCTACTAGTAGTAGTAGTACCATCACATGTTTGGATTTCGAGGTGCGTTAAATCACCCGATGCAAGCAGTGTCAAGAGAAAATTCACCAATGCATGTAGAAGTTCATGAAAAGTTAGTGGTCATGCATACATTCGTTCTAATAAATGCCTCGGTAAACATAACTTCTTGAGCAAAACGAGCGTACTAATTACTTGTGCAAAGTACGAAATTAATTCCACCACTCATCGTCTACCTTGGTTGGAGAGATTTTGAAATTGAGCCATAAGGCTGGTCATAGTGGGAGTAACAATTGTAGTAGCATAGATGCCACATAAGCAAAAATGGTGAGGTGGCAAGTAGTTAATGAGGAGAGAGGCAAATAGAGTAACATAATATGTTACCATCACATAGCACTTCCCAATGCAAAATGAGTCTACAAAGTAATAAATGAAGGCATCTATGTTACTACATATATGACACTACCCACTATGAAGGTAGTGACATAGACTGGTAACATATGCATGTTACTAGTCTAAGTTACTCTCCACTATGACCAGCCTAAACCGGAAAGGAGGGAATAGTAACATAGCCTAGGGTAGCTTGCTGCACCACGGACTCCAAGGAAATTGTTGTAGTAGTACTACTCCTATGTACCACTGTACTACTCCTACTACTAAAAGACATATATTTCAAACAATACGATAATCTCTCTAACCAAGGTAGGGATGAGGAGTAAATGGAGGGAGTACTAGTAAGCAAGCTTCACCTCGTCCTGCGAGCCACCGCGCCCGTGGGCGGGGGAGACGGTGTACTAAGCAAGCTTCTCCTCGTTCTGTGAGTTAACGGGACACATCAAAAGTACTCCAGTTTATAGAGCCTTGCCTCTAAGGTAGGCCCCACATGGTTTGCCTCTTTTTTAATATAACGCGTCAAGTCGCAATTTGTTTGTTCACCCGTGGTACACGATCCTCCATCAAGTGGACAACTAGTACACGTGTCAAATTACCACGTGGGCTACCTTTTCATACAGAAATGAGGTCCACCGTGTACCCGCTTGTGGTTGGGAAAGAGATGGGAGTACGTGCACCGTGAGTGCACCTCTTCTCTTCGTGCATGTCCCCCACCTACGTGGGTGTGTGTGGGAGAGATACAAAGCTAGACATAATGCACCGTCCATCCCCATGCTTCTGCCCAGTCCGACCACCAGTCACCACCACGCCCCACTCCTCCTCACCTTTTCTCTCATCTTTCATTTTTTCGATGAAATTCTCGATATACCATTTTTCCAATAAAATTCTCGAGATATCATTAGTTTTTAGACATGGGATTACTCCTGCATGGGTCAATCACAATAGGTGTTTTGTAAAAAAAATGCATCTTGAAGTTCCGTGCAATGCACGGGCATCTTGATAGTCCATGAAAACAATACATGGGAAAATTTCACGGCGAACGAGGGATTTGAATGTGCTGGGAGGAGTTGTTTGGATCTTGCCTGGGGTAGCCGAAATATTGGCGACCCTTTTGTCCACCGGTGCCTTTGCCACCGATGAACGAGGAATGGCTTGGGTGCTCATGCATCCTCCAGAGTGCACGTTGGAGACGAGCTCGCACGAGTTGTGCTTTTTTTGTCCCACCACGCCGCACGAGCCAGCCGCAGACCGAATGGCGACCAGCAAATTACGCCATCCAACCGTAGCCGCACACATTCTGACAGCAACTCAACCAACCGGACGAAATTCATGCAAACATGGCGATATTTCATATAAAGAATGATGGAACTCATATAAAATACCGGATTTTCATACAAACATGACGGATTTCATTACATTCAAATCAACTAATGGTGCTAGTTCTGTACAGCACAGGTATATAATACCTGGCCTAAAAGGTCGCCCGCCGATCCATTTGTGTTCCTCATGTCCGTCAGCACGATCACCGGACTGCCGGGAGCCCCGGAGGTATATGCTTCAGCGCAAAGGACGGCTCGCTTCCCCACTGCCCAACTGATGTCGTAGGCTAATGCCCAAGATGGAGGTGGAAGGGGGCTTCTCCGCTTCCATGGAGTCCATGCGGGGTCGACGAAGGTCCTCGCAACAAAAGGATCCGGCAAGACACCTGTTGTGTACGCCGGTGTCGCCTCCGCGGTGGCCTTCATGGGACCCAAGTGGTGGCGGCCTCCCATGTTCTACTTCTCCTCGATGATGGCGGCAGACGCGGAGGCGCTGGCCACCGACTCATTGCTCTCCGCGCACCCGGCTTCTGTCTCTGCTTGCATGGCGCGGCCCCCAGCATGTGAGTCTCGGCCACAAAAATGGGAGATGCGGTCGCAGACACGGGAGGCGCGGTACGAGGCACCGGTGTGGACGATAGTGACGACGCCCGTGCGCTGCTCCTCGTCGAGATGGCCTGGAGCGGCGAGTTGCTGAACCGCGCACCGGCTAGGGGTGGCAACTGGCTCTGTCGGGCGAGGGAAGGGAGGTGGATCAGAGAGCTGCATAGCTCGTATCCGACGGGCTCGGCGGGCCACCCAGCCGGCTTGGATGCGGGATAACTACTCTTTGTAAGCCATTGTAAGAGTGGACAAAATGGTGAAGGAGGAGATAGGGGAGCGGCGGAGGTGTGCAGTTCTTGGCCGGCGTCTGGCCTTGTTTAAATAGGAGATTAAATAGACGGGCGGACAGGAGGAGCTCGGCCGGCGTTGCGTTTAATGCCGGCCCGGTCATGAAAGGACGTGTGTCCAGAGTGGGTTTCTCGGCTTCCACATGGGTTTCATGGAGGCGTTTGAATGCGGCAAGGAGGCGTGTTCAGCCAGGCATGCAGCGAGTGGCTCCCTCGACTCTGACGTATGACATTGCGCCGTTCTTCCACCGACATGTGGGCTCTTTGGGTACATGGCATGCATGTCAGTCACCCAACGCAGGCAGCGCACGGCAGAGGAACTTTTGGTGGACAAGGGCGGTCAGAAGCGAGCATTTCATAAACCGATGATTGTTCATTGAGTGTGACGTCATCTATTTCATGTAGATAAGCCTACTATATAATGTAAGAGAATTTTAAAATTGTCATATATACATTGATAGCCCGTTCGATATGTTGTGATTCATAAAGACCGCTGCAAACATCAATGTTCTGCTTATCACAGATAAGATTGATTAATACCCGTAACAATCCATGTCCTTAACAAAGGGTGCATGCATGTATAGGTTGAGCGTGTGTCTTGCGTCTTGTCTTGTGTGCATGCGGGCGTGCGAGTGTTGCGTGTGTGCATGTGTATGTTTCAGTGTTGCATGCATGTGTGCGTACGTGCATGTGTTCGTGACTGCATGTGTACATGACAGAGTTGCGCGCCTGCATGCGTGTGTGTGTTCATTATGTGTACATGTTAGTGTTGCATGCCTGCATGCGTGCGTGTATTCGTGCTAGTGTTGCATGTGTGCATGTGTACGTGCGGGGTGAGGCTACACGTTAGTCGACTGACTTTTTCATCTCCGGTCAGTCGATTTTCCAGCCGTTGGATACGAAATCAAGGGCCTGCAGTTTATCTTCAGCCTACACCCCCCTGAGCCGCCAGCCACCACCGACCGAGTCGCCGGCCCCTGCCGCCCGCGGCCGCCCTTGCCGCCATGACGCCCCGCCCACCCCTAAACCACTCCCCACCGCTGGTCCGCCGCCGCCCCGGTCATCCCTCTACCCCCCCCTGCCAAGCTTTTCTCTCCAGCGATCCCCACGCCACTGCCCAATCACCGCGCCCCCCACCGCCGGTGACTGCCAACCAGAGGTCTCACGACTTTGAATCCCCACCGACCACTAATTTATTACCATTTTTGTCTTTCATATACGCGCTGACGGGTGGGCCCTATGGTAATGTGCGCTGCTGAATGTGGACCGTTTGACTGGTCAATTGATCATGTCATCAACAAATTATGGAGCTGTATGGTGAGCCAGTGACTGTATGATCGCCCTAAAATGTATTTTATTAACACAATACAGACTCAAACTACCATTTCTTTCTTTCATATACGCGCTGACAGGTGGCCCCCATGGTTACGCGCCCCGATGGTGCAACACTAGTTGCGCCATGTGGAACGTTTGACTGGTCAACTGATTGTGTCATCAACAAAATACGGAGTTGTACGGGTGAGCCAGTGACCGTATAATCACGACATGTATTTTTTTAACACGGTACAGACGCAAGCGCTCATATATACGCGCAAGCACTCACCGCTATAAGCGCACACACGCAAACCCTATCCCTATGAGCATCTTTGAGAGAGTGAGCCAGCATATGATCTTGAGATTTTACGACGTCACCATAGGTGCCTCGTAGTCGAGTGGAACGTCTCCTCCCACTGAACGCACATCGCCAGAAATACTGAAATTAACCTAGGATAAATGCGAGCACCAGGACTTTAACCCTAGTAGGCTCGGGAAACCACTGTCCTCCTAACCATCCAACCACAAGTTGGTTAGCACCACACAATGTATGTGGTGACCGTGATGAGCTTATTCTGAAGTCCAGTGACCATATCATGCTTTCGCTTCAAATACAATGACTGTAAGTGTTGTCAACAAAATACGAAGCACGCATCAAATACAATGTCCGTCGGTGTCATCAAAAAAATACAGAGACGTATTGTGAGCTAGATACCGTATGATCACCACGAGAATGTGTACGGTGACCGTAATGAGCATATTCTGAAGTCCAGTGACCGTATAGTGCTTTCGCTTGAAATATGTGACAAATCCGCAGCGTGAATGTGTCAGGGGCATGCGTACTTTAGAGGGCCGAGAGATAGTTTGTGTGCGTACGTGAAAGTGGTGTAGAAAGAGGGGGTGTCCGTGGAGACAATGAGAGATATCCCGTTTATTTCTCTTTCCCGTGACTAATATTTTAGGAGAAAATATAAACATTCACAATGCAGAACAAATATTTTTGGATGCACCATGCAATTAACTTTCATGTATAACACTGTACTAATGTATATGCTTATTTTCTTAGTGGCCAACTCCGCCTATGTTGTCTCAACATAGCCGGTCCCAAGCCTGGGTAAAGGAGGAGGGTTGTGATAAGCTTGGCGAGCCAACGTAAAAACTCAACCACTCTTATGGAGATGAAACCCAAAAGATTTTCGTTGGGGCGTTACCCTCTCAGCGACGCGCCACATCGGAACCCGGGTGTGGTGGAAAATGAGCAAGGGTCGAGCCGTCACTGCCCAAGTGGCGTGTCGTATCTTGATCCGGATACGGTGGCAAGTGAGCGAGGATCGGGTCGTCGCATCCTTAGTGGCACGCTACATCGGCGCCCGGATGTAGTGGAAAATGAGCAAGGGTCTTCGCATTTGACTGATGAGTGCGAAGGGTAAGGAAGCTAGCCGAGCCTAGGAGGATTCACTTAGGTAGTTGGAACGTAGGGTCTCTGACAGGGAAGCTTCGGTAGCTAGTTGATGCAGCGGTGAGGAGAGGTGTTGATATCCTTTGCGTCCAAGAAACCAAATGGAGAGGACAGAAAGGCGAAGGAGGTGGAGGATACCGGCTTCAAGTTGTGGTACACGGGGACGGCTGCAAACAGAAATGGCGTAGGCATCTTGATCAACAAGAGCCTCAAGTATGGAGTGGTAGACGTCAAGAGACATGGGGACCGGATTATCCTGGTCAAGCTGGTAGTTGAGGACTTGGTTCTCAATGTTATCAGCGCGTATGCCCCACAAGTAGGCCACAATGAGAACACCAAGAGGGAGTTATGGGAAGGCCTGGAAGACATGGTTAGGAGTGTACCGATTGGTGAGAAGCTCTTCATAGGAGGAGACCTCAATGGCCACGTGGGTACATCTAACACAGGTTTTGAAGGGGCGCATGGGGGCTTTGGCTATGGCATCAGGAATCAAGAAGGAGAAGATGTCTTAAGCTTTGCTCTAGCATACAACATGATTGTAGCTAACACCCTCTTTAGAAAGAGAGACTCACATCTGGTGACTTTTAGTAGTGGCCAACACTCTAGCCAGATTGATTTCATCCTCTCGAGAAGAGAAGATAGGTGTGCGTGCCTAGACTGTAAGGTGATACCTGGAGAGAGTGTTGTACCCCAGCATAAGCTGGTGGTTGCTGACTTCCGCTTTCGGATTTGTGTCCAGCGGGATAAGCGCGCCTAAGTCGCTAGAACTAAGTGGTGGAAGCTCAAGCGGGAGGTAGCTCAGGCGTTCAAGGAGAGGGTCATTAAGGAGGGCCCTTGGGAGGAAGGAGGAGATGCGGACAATGTGTGGATGAAGATGGCGACTTGCATTCGTAAGGTGGCCTCGGAGGAGTTTGGAGTGTCCAGGGGAAGGAGAAGCAAAGATAAGGATACCTGGTGGTGGAATGATGATGTCCAGAAGGCGATTAAAGAGAAGAAAGATTGCTTCAGACGCCTATACCTGGATAGGAGTGCAGAAAACATAGAGAAGTACAAGATGGCGAAGAAGGCTGCAAAGCGAGCTATTGGTGAAGCAAGGGGTCGGGCATATGAGGACCTCTACCAATGGTTAGACATGAAGGAAGGTGAAAGGGACATCTATAAGATGGCCAAGATCCAAGAGAGGAAGACGAGGGACATTGGCCAAGTCAAATGCATCAAGGACGGAGCAAGCCAACTCTTGGTGAAGGATAAGGAGATTAAGCATAGATGGCGGGAGTACTTCAACAAGCTGTTCAATGGGGAGAATGAGAGTTCTACCATTGAACTGGACGACTCCTTTGATGAGACCAGAATGCGTTTTGTGCGGCAAATCCAGGAGTCTGAGGTCAAGGAGGCTTTAAAAAGGATGAAAGAAGGCAAGGCGATGGGCCCTGATTGTATCCCCATTGAGGTGTGGAAAGGTCTCGGAGACATAGCGATAGTATGGCTAACCAAGCTTTTCAACCTCATTTTTCAGGCAAACAAGATGCCAGAAGAATGGAGACGGAGTATATTAGTACCAATCTTCAAGAACAAGGGGGATGTTCAGAGTTGTACTAATTACCGTGGAATTAAGCTGATGATCCATACAATGAAGCTATGGGAGAGAGTCATTGAGCACCGCTTAAGAAGAATGACAAGCATGACCAAAAATCAGTTTGGCTTCATGCCTGGGAGGTCGACCATGGAAGCCATTTTCTTGGTATGACAACTTATGGAGATATATAGTGAGCAAAAGAAGGACTTGCATATGGTGTTCATTGACTTGGAGAAGGCCTATGATAAGATACCACGGAATGTCATGTGGTGGGCCTTGGAGAAACACAAAGTCCCAGCAAAGTACGTTACCCTCATCAAGGACATGTACGATAATGTTGTGACAAGTGTTCGAACAAGTGATTTCTACACTAACGACTTCCTGATTATAGGACTGCATCAGGGGTCAGCTTTGAGCCCTTATCTTTTTGCATTGGTGATGGATGAGGTCACAAGGGATATACAAGGAGATATTCCATGGTGTATGCTCTTTGCGGATGATGTGGTGCTAGTTGACGATAGTCGGACAGACGTAAATAGGAAGTTAGAGTTATGGAGACAAACCTTCGAATCGAAAGGGTTTAGGCTTAGTAGAACTAAAACCGAGTACATGATGTGCGGTTTCAGTACTACTAGGTGTGAGGAGCAGGAGGTTAGCCTTGATGGCCAGGTGGTTCCCCAGAAGGACACCTTTCGGTATTTCGGGTCAATGCTGCAAGGGGATGGGGGTATTGATGAAGATGTGAACCATCGAATCAAAGCCGGTTGGATGAAGTGGCGCCAAGCTTCTGGCATTCTCTGTGACAAGAGAGTGCCACAAAAGATAAAAGGCAAGTTCTACAGGACGGCGGTTCGACCCGCAATGTTGTATGGCGCTGAGTGTTGGCGACTAAAAGGTGACATGTTCAACAGTTAGGTGTGGCGGATATGCATATGTTGAGATGGATGTGTGGCCACACGAGGAAGGATCGAGTCCGGAATCATGATATACGAGATAGAGTTGGGGTAGCACCAATTGAAGAGAAGCTTGTCCAACATCGTCTGAGATGGTTTGGGCATATTCAGTGCGGGCCTCCAGAAGCTCCAGTGCATAGCGTACGGCTAAAGCGTGCAGAGAATGTCAAGAGAGGGTGGGGTAGACTGAATTTGACATGGGAGGAGTCTGTTAAGAGAGACCTAAAGGATTGGAGTATCACCAAAGAGCTAGCTATGGACAGGGGTGCGTGGAAGCTTGCTATCCATGTGCCAGAGCCATGAGTTGGTTGCGAGATCTTATGGGTTACTCCTCTAGACTACCCCAACTTGTTTGGGACTAAAGGCTTTTTTGCTGTTGTTGTTGTTATTTTCTTAGTGGCTGATTGCGTGTGTGTTGTGGTGGTCACATCATTTCTAGTTGGGGTGGGCACATCATTTCTAGTTGTGGTGGGTCAACATGAGGACTCATGGGTCGGTTCCATCCTACGCCATATAGGTTGAACCGAGACGCATTATACGAAGACCCATGTGGAGGACTCGGCGTACAAGACGAAGCTACCAGAGTCGTGGAGGACTCTATCCCCACTGGTGATAAGCCGACTATATATGATTTGTAACCCTAGGCCCCGAGTATGTTATAGAAGCCTGGGGCTAGTTAAATCGATAGTATACACACACACACAATGCACGGTATTCACGTGTACTATGTACACACCCCTATCACTAATATCTGATCACGAGGAGTAGGCTTTTTCCTCAACCGCAAGGGTCCGGACTTGGGTAAAACTTTGCCTCAGATACCATCCAGCCTAACGATCAGGGGATATCCTACCGATTGATCTGATGGAACCATATCTGCCAACTACTAAGAGAAAGGTGTGTCTGTGGGGGGGGGTGCAATGTGTGCGAGAGAGGCCTAAAGATAATGTGCGTGTGGGAGACACGTAGGCACATATATGTGCGTATAGAGGGCTAGTAGAGACCGTGCGTGTGTATATATGCATGTGAGAGAAATAGTGTTTTCCAAATGAGATTATTGAAATGAGTGGTATACAGTAGTCAGAAAGAGAGAGGGAGATATAGAGAGAGTGTGTGCGTAAGACACCCCGGGAGAGATTGTGAGCATGTGTGAAAGAGAAATGCCAATGTATATAAAGTGTGTGCACTTATGCGTTAGATAGAGAGATATATAGCATGTGTGTGAGAACGGGGCGAGGCATAGTGCATCTACGTGTAAAAGGCGGTTCTACGCATTAAATTAAAATATAAATGGCATTATTATTTTTGGATGAGATCATGAATTTTGCAATTTGCGTATGAACGAAAATCGGTCTATCAGACACCCATACTATATTGAATTCTAGCATGTGCATGTGTTTACTTCATATTATCGATCTATAGAGTGAGAGCGGTTTGAAATACAAGCAATGCATTGCTTTTGCAATTCATATATAAACATTAATTAGTGCACTCCATGTTGTTAGTGTGAAGCACTTTATACATTTGTCACTTACATGGATACATTCCAAATTGTAGAATACATGTTGAATTCAACATAAAGGGGGTTTCGAAGATTCGAATTCATAGGAAGTGCATTCATCTATTTGAATCCGAGATAATGGCATTTGTAAATCAGATCTAAAGGGAGGCATCAATCTTTGTTGTGCGTTTGAACATGCGATATATTCATACGCATGTCTAACTATTTTTTTGCCACCAAGGAGATTATATCTGGAACCATGCATGAACTGAGGTAAGTTGCATATTTTTTAATATATACTCGTGTACAATGTATATTCGAATGTACCCCCTCCATTCCAAAATAATCGTAGTTTTAGGATTTTCAGGAGTAAAGATTTGTGAAGGTTGACAAATCCTGAAAGTTCAATTCAAGAGAACCGAAAACATTAATGCTTCTGCTCCCAAATATTGAACGAAGCGCCAAATAAGCCTCTGGTCACCCGAAACCGTGCGAGACTAATGTTTGGTGGTAGGAAATTACTGTCCTGACTCTGGCCCGTGTAGCCTATCGGCCCAATGTCCAAAGGTCTAAACCGGGGTAGGTTTGTAACTTCACCAAGACGCCAGTCTCAACCGCCTCCGAGAAGCATTCATACGCCGTGGGCGCCTAAACACCCATGCGCTCGGCCGAAATCTATCCCGCCTACCATTTGGGACACCTAAGATTACTGTCCTACCCCCAACCCGCAATATGTCCCAAATTTTAGATGGGGGCAAAGTTTGTAACTTTCCCCAAATTTCAAACAAGCGCGTCCCAAACCGAAACATTGTTCCCCCTTAGTTCCCCCTCCCTCTGTTTCCCCATTCATACTCCGTGGGCGCCAAAACGCCCTCTCCACCAGCCGCGAAACCCCAGCCTCCTCCGTCCTCCACCCCATCACGGCCAATCCATCGCCGCCCTCCTCCATCACGCCGGAGCCGGTACCCCGACGTCATCGTCCAACGCAACCACAACCGCAACGCCCTCAAGGACTTAGCAGCTGAAGCCGAGGTAGAGCTGCCTCCACGACGCCGATGCCGACGTGCACCGTACCAGAACCACTTCGACCACGCCGTCCTGCGCCTCACCGCTGCCGATCCACTGTCGCAACCGTCCACCGCACCAGAGCTGTTCCCGCTATACCGTCGTTCGCCGCCTCGGATCTGGTTCCCCGCTGCCGACAGACGGCCACCGCACCACTCTCAAAAACTTGGCCATGGGTTCGCCCAAGGCTCCACCATCCTCCACAACTTCTCGTTTCCAGCGAACCACAAGAAGATCGTTGGAAAAACAGAAGGAGGACACAACACTGCCAGCAGAAAGAGGTACTCATCTTCCCTTATTCATGCAAATCTTACGTCTCTGCTCACACCGTATTCATCCCACAAAAGAAACTAGTTGAGCGCTTCTTACTACATCTTCTTCGTGATACTAAATGCACAAGGTTTTCTCCCATTTACTATTTCACCTTGGCTACAGGTCAGTAGCCCGCCTGGATTTCAATTCAGGGTCAGTTGAATCACAATTAAAAGAAGCAACACCCGCTTAGGCACGCGGAGCACCTAGTCTGCATGTTCGCCGGGGAAGCGGCACATCGGTGTCTATCATAGGGGTGTGGGGCACAGGAGCTGCTTGCGCCCGATCTGGAGGTCGGCAGGCTATGAAGGGATGGCCGGGGGCAGTGCCAAGCACGACAGTGCGGTGAGGTCGAGGGGAGGGAGGAGGCAGGGGACTGGGCCGGTGGTCGCTAGCGTTTCGAGGAAGATCGTAACACTGACTGGCTGGAGGTAGATGAAGGCGATCTGTCGGTTCTTTGTACATCGAACGGTGCAGAACAAATGGACTGACCTATTTGTTTTCAGTTGACTGTTATTTTCATAGGACCACACCTTGTGGTGTGCTGGAGGAGCATCTGCATTTCCCAGCCATCCCTGTGCTCATATTTCAAAATCCTAGAATCTAGTAATTTTGTGTGCCATGTATGTTGTAGAGCTATCATATGTCTCCCGTCATTTATTACTCACCGACCAGCTATCTGCTACCTTTACACTGTACTACTTGTGCACACACTTCACCCATACTCACACTATTGTTTTTTATGCATGGGTATTTCAGACTCTAACGCAGTGTTGATGAATACAAAAAAGAAAAGACAGAAGTCGCTCCAGTGTAATTCGAAGATAAGCACTAAGCGTTTCAGCGCTCTAAAGGGTGCAGTGTCAGCAGTTGGAGACAGTAAACGTAGCTCTGCAGTTGATGATCTCAATTGCCACACACAACCATCCCAGGTGCTTGCTTTAACTTCGCGCTGTCAAATGTGGTTGCATGTTGCATATGGTGTCTAGCTTGTATTGCTTCCAGTTTGGTTAAATTGCATCTGCTTACTTTACACATTATACCTTTGATAATGACACGCCTTTATGTTTTTGATACATACTACATATGTCTATTAACCATGTTCGTACATCAAACTAATGCTCTTTTGTATCCCTCAACAATCACTTATGATGAGACAATAACCCAATGGGTTACTATGAGACGCGCTACTCGTTTAAAGAGTGCAGTGTCATCCTCCCCACATGATTCTCAAGAAGTAGCAAGGCTAAATGAAGATAGTCAACGTAGCTCTCTAGTTGATGACCGCAATTCCCCCACACCACCGTCGCAGGTGCTTGCTCTTACTTGACAGTGTGATATGTGGTTGCATGTTGCATATGGTGTCTACCTTGTAATGCTTCTAATTAGGGTAAATTGCATCTACTTAGTTAACAAATTATACCTGTGAATATGACATGCCTTCCTGTTTTTTGTACATACTATGTCTTTCTATTAACCATGTTCTTACATCAAACTACTTTTCTTGTGTATCCCTCATCAATCACTTCTAATGAGACATCTTCAAGTTCACAGTGTAATATTGGTTGCATCTTGCATATCATTTCAAACATGTATTGCCTCTAATTTGTTGAAGTGCCACTTATAATGAAACACATCTAACTTGGTAGAGTAATTTTGGTTGGATCTTTCTGTCAGGACCCCGATTCCAAGTCACATTGATCTAGCCGGTAACACCTCATATCACTTTGCGGCCTCACGCACGATATTCCCATGGGTGTCGCCTTACCATGGCCCGGGACCGTTTGCGCCTTTTGGCTCACGTATATGATGGTGTCGCTAGCATCCATATGACAAAGAACCCGGGCCGACATGGCTAGTCGTGAACCCAAAGCGGCACTAACCCATGGGGACAGGCATACATGAATCAACTTCGAGCATGTCGGTCAGCAGCGTGTGAATCCGGGCTGTAGCACTGAGCTAACAGGACTCCGGAACCCGGGCTGTAGCAGGCTAAGGCAGGACTCGGATGTCACAGCGTGACACTTCCCGTAGGGATGCAGACCACGAACGAAGTGAAACACATGCCGCCAGATCAAGTGTTCCGGAGGCGGTAGTGCTGGGCTAGCAGGACTCCGGTGAACTGGGTCAGAAGCGGACTACTATGGCTCATGGAAGCACTAGACTACATTTCCCCATAAGAGAGGCTGCCAAGGATAAACAACTAGATTGTCGGATCCCACACATACCAAGCATTTCAAACATACACACAATATGCTCGATATGTGTAAATACAACATGGCATCACAACATAACTCTAGGACTCAAGTATTTATTCATTAGGCTCCGAGGAGCAAGATATTACAAACATGGGTCTCATGACCCAACATACAGAGCATACAAGTCAAGGCACAAGCGGAAGCTTAACATGTCTGAGTACAGACATCTACAAATGAAAAAGGCTGATAAGCCTGACTAACTACCAGATCCTACCGAGGGCACAAGATCGTAGCTGAGGTATCAAGCTAAACGTCGAAGTCCACACGGAACTACTAGCGAGACTGACATCTCTCTGCAAAACATAGAATAGGCAAACATGAGTACAAATGTACCCAACAAGACTTACATCAGAACTAACTACATATGCATCGGTATCAACAAAGGGGGTGGTGGAGTTTAACAGCAGCAAGCCAGCTTTGACTCGGTGGCTATCCTGAACTACATCGCAAGTAACTCTTTTGAGGTGGCGCACGAGTCCACATATTCACCATATCAATACACCACTATGGATCCGCTCCGTCTCCCTCACGAGAACGCCATCCATAGCACTCACGCTTATCTTGCGCATTTTAGAGTATCCACTTTCACTTGTCTATGAACTGCAGTGCAACCCAGAAGTCCTTTAACGCGGACACGGCTATTCGAATAGATGATGTTAACCCTGCAGGGGTGTACTTCTTCACACACGCTCTCGCCACTTACCACCATGTACACATCGTGTATCTCGGCAACCTTCAAGCGGAAGCCTGGCGAGGGAGTCGGCCACGACCTGACTACAAGTCTCTATTCTAGGTTTATCGCCTATTCGGGTTCCATCCGCGAGGAGATCCGGCCGGAGTTTTGCTCACAGCCCCAAACGATGTGTGCAGGGTTCCCGAGAGACCAAACGGGCGCTCGGTACACCGGGCCATGGTGTATCTACCGCATCATATCCCACCCCTAGGGTCAGCCTTCATACGGCCTCCAACACATATCCTACAAACACCAGAAACTAGTTGCAACTCCTGGACAGAGGGCAAGGGCAGTAAATAAGTCGAGAGGGTCCATTGGTTTCGGGCCCAATGCGTGGTAGTAACTGTTTCATGGATCACAAACACAGACCTCAGTTCCTGAGGACTGTTTCAATGAGACAACCCACCATGTACTCCTACATGGCCTCTCACCACTACCTTTACCAAATCGTGCACACACTTAGCTCTCAACAAGAGGACATGTTCACACACCTCCGATTCATCCTCGATGAATCAGACACGACAAACCTCTAAGCAATAGCAGGCCACGACAAACAAGCATGAATGAGTAGGCACATCAGGGCTCAAACAACTCCTACTCATGCTAGTGGGTTTCATCTATTTTTGTGGCAATGACAGGTCATGCAGAGGATAAGGGGTTCAACTACCGCAGCAAGTAACAGATGATTCGTTGTTGTCCTAATGCAGTAAAAGAGAGCAGGAGCGAGAGAGTGGGATTGTATCGGAATGAACAAGGGGGTTTTGCTTGCCTGGCACTTCTGAAGATAATATAGTTCTTTATCAGTGTCATCGAACTCATCGTCGGTACGTCGTCTACTGAGAGGGGACAAATACCGGCAATAGAGAAAGAAACATAATCAATGCAATGCACAATATGATGCATGATCATGACATGGTAAAATGAGTGTGTTGGGCTAATGCAACTACAACCTGATGGGTTTGAGCTATTTTGAACCAAAGATTCAAAGTTCAAACTCATTTGTGAACTTAAATAGTGCTTTATCATGTTTTGCACTAAACAGCAAGTTAACTTGTTTAAACATGCATGAAACTAGTACATATGGATAGACTGGATTTTTCTGATAATTTTTCATATATAACTTGTTTGATTTGGAGTTACAGTTGAATTACTATGAATTTTTGAAGTTTGAGCTATTTTCTGGAATTTCCTGTATAAGAATAATTCCAGTAATTGGATTAATGCGTCAGGGTGACGTCAGTGGTCAAAGGGGACGTCCAGGTCAACCTGACCAGTGGGTCCCTCGTGTCAGCAGTTATCTTAAGTAACTAATATTAGTTAGCGCTAACCCTAGGTTAATTAGCAAAGCGGGCCCCACTTGTCATAGGCTCAGGGGGAGTCAACCTGGGCCCGCCCAGTCAAAGTCAACGGGTCAAACACGCCGGCGTTTAGCCGCCGGCGAGGCCAGACACGGCGGTGAGAGTGCAATAGTGCGTTCCGGCGACCAAATGAGCGGCGGAGTGCAACTACGCGTAGCTGGGAACGGGCCGCAGCGTTTGGTGGTGGTGGTTGAGCTCGGGGTGGCCGGAAACGTCGCCGACAACAACCTTGGCGGTCGCCGGAGTCAGTGAAGATGAACCCGAGGCTACGGGGCACGATGAGGCACGTGGTGAGGTGCGTTGGACTCCTCGCGATGTGGTGAGTGTGTTGGACACGATGGTGTGGCCGGGGGTTGGCCGGAGACACGTCGGCGACGAGCTCGGCGGTGGCGCGTGCGGTGAAGCTTCATGCAGTCGATGCAGGGCTCGAGAGCGAGAACGAGAAGGGGGAGGAGGTAGCTGAGCTCACGGCGGTCACGACGGTGCAGACGACGCGGTCGGGGATCTCCGGCGGTGATGGCAAAAGGGATCTCCGGCGATGGCGGAGTCGGGCGAGGTCGGTGCAGAGGCTTCGGGCAAGCGAGTGCTCGGGGCTCGGCTTGCTCGAAGGAGAGGAGGGCGGCGGAGCTTCTGGACACGGTGGCGCGGCGCAGGGACGACGGAGAGCGCGGTTATCACGGTGGCGCGGGCGCGGCAGCGTCGGCCATGGTGCGGGCGAGCGAGGGAGAGGAGCTAGGGAGGAAGGGGCGTGTCTGCGAGCTCGGGGGAGGGGTGGGTGACCGACCCAGGGCGGCAGAACGGTGAGGAGAGGGAGCAGGGCGGCGGGCAGCTGCGTGGCACGCGTTGGTGCCGACGTCGAGCACCTGGCTGCCTGCCTGGCCGAGCCAAGCAACTCGCTGGAGCGGTGGCTGGGCTGGGCCGGGTCGGTAGGTGGGCTTGCCAGATGGGCGCCAGGTAAGAGGATTTTCATTAGCTTCTGTTTTATTTTTATTTCTGTAGGTTTGTTGCATTTCTAAAAATACTTAGGCAACTCCAAAAATCACCAAACTGCACATGGCCACTACTTGGAATATATCCAGCATGGAACATTTTAGTTTGGGGTTATTTGAGCATTTGAAATATTTTATATAATTTAAATGTCCAAACTCAAATAACTAAAGATTTAATCTAGTGACCTTAGAGTGACCTAGAAATTTGTGCATCACTTTTGACAGTGGTTTAAGACCAATGCAGAGGTGATGAACATTTTAGAAGGGCATTTCAGGTTCATTGAAAATGTTTTTATGTTGAACCTATTTGATTTGATCTGGTCCTAGGGTTTGATCAGTCCCCATTTCAAATTCAAAATACATGATGCAGCACTCTAATGCAAGCACTAAGCATTACCAGAACTAGGGATGTGACAACTCACCCCCACTAAACAAGAATCTCGTCCCGAGATTCAAGACGTGAGGTAAGAAGACAGAGGGGGCACAAGCTAACACGGTCTTCACGATCCAAGTTGCACTTCATAAGAACGTTGACATGATCACCATCTTTGTCTCGACGTCTTGCCTGAAAACTACATCCAACATGACAACAAGAAGAAAGGGGGGATTTTAGAAGAATCGATCTTCTTGAGGTTCGAACAATTTAGGATCATCTTAATGATCACAAGATCAACTCACGGAATGAGACATAGGAACATCTCTGGAGCTGAGAGGCAAAGCATGCATCAGGAGCGACAGAAGAAACAATTTGACGAGGGTTTCAAAGTAGCGAGGGAAATTGCCATGATTCCAAAACGGGGCACCTCAGGGAAGGTGACTCGAAGAACTATCCCCTTAAGTGGCAAAAAGAATTACTTTTGATATCTAGATCATTGAAACTCTTTATACCAGCCTAAGGCAATCACAAACGATCGTTTGGCGGAGTTCAAAGGAATGACACATCCAATTGAATGGATGATGTGGACTACCTTGTTGAAGACAACGCAATGGATGACTTTTGCTTATCACCGGAAATAGATGGGACCCATGACAGGACTACTTTTGAGGATGATCCTGGACAACAATTACTGAGAGGGCAGCCCATGGGAATTGGCACAATGGCTGTGCAAGCTGGAACAAAATGCAAATGATGGAAATGTTCCAACCATCATATCTGCCGGAGATTCAGATCTGGTTGGTACAGGGATATTTCAGACATCCACGTGCCCGAAAGGGAAAGTTTGCAACACAACCGATGGGATGATGTTGCGAGATTCTCGGGAGATGAACTACGATAGCAAGCTCCAAAACATGAGCCAGTTCTGCTACACACATGTGAACACGATATCCCAGACAAGCATGACCACATAGTAGTCTTACAACGCAACACTACCGAGTTCCGATTGGGAACCATCATTGCGGAGAGCGAAGTCCTGCGCACGCACCTTTGGGTCCTTAAGGATTAGCACTTAAGAACTTCTTTTCCTTGAACAAATCAATCAGTGGCTTGGTGCTAGGGATTACACTTGGAGTGGAGGTAGCGAGCCTATCAAACCATGGAATACTTCACACATGCATGAATGACTTGGGATGATTCCGGAGAAAGCAAAAAACAATCTTTCTCAAACTCACGGTGGCAACTTGCACCTGATGCACATGAACTTGGAGAAAGTCACCTCTTACACCAACATATACTTCATGAACGAAACATGAATGCATTGCTTACAAAGTTTTCAACACTAGGTTGATGTTCAACATGAATCATGGGGGAGACAAAATGCTGCTGATGGGCTCAACAACACCTCATCGGAATTTCCATATCACTGGACTTCCACCATCATGTGAACACGGTGATAGCATTGGTCAGACCAAAGGATGTAATGGTGTATGCTCGAGGGATCAACCACGAGTAAGACAACATTACGAACATCGTTGGTACTGATTTGACTTGACAATAGCCCATACTCAAGTCAAAGTTTTGACAAGACAACAGATCCAACAACTGATCACGAGGACCAATTGGTGAAGATATCATCTTTCTTCAACACGCACAAACACAAAGATATCCCTTCAGAAAGAACCAAATTCGGCAAAGCTTTTATCTTCCAACTCTCCAAGTTGTTGTTTAGCTTAACCAACCAGCTCAGGGTATCCAACACAGATTCTTGGAGAAAGGGTGGTTTACAAGAAAACCAACTTGATCACGAACTCAACATAGCGGTCAGGTGACAACCTGGTGATACTTCCGAGAAGATAATCGGAATATCATGAACCACCGATATGTTACTAAGCTCGAGAACAATCCTGCTTTTCAGAGCAAGACGATATGATCAAAGAGCAAGAGATTGACACAATCCTAACTCATTGATCGAAGAGTGCACCAGAAATAAGGACTAGGTAGCACGATCAATCTTAGGATGATGATTTAATAACCAACACGCTAAGAATGAGAATATTGTCCCTTAACTACCAAGCAACGAGGTTGCTAGGAGTATCGATTTCACACATCACGGTTAAGCATCGGCATTCCGGTTACAACAACACGGGACCGAGGAATGAAAAATGATAGCGAGAAGTATCACTACGTCAAGAATTCATGAGAAATGGTGCAATTCTCATGACAATCCTGACATAAAAGCTGGATTGGCATTTTGATCTGCGGAATACAACTGCTTTGACCCAATCCTAGATATGGATGAGGTACTGGAGTTTGTTTCTCCAAGTCATTCCAGAATAGAATGGCTTGACGAACCACAAGAATAATAGGCATCGATGAACGGATGCACGCATACTCTTGATTATCAATTGATAGATGGAGGTCAGAAAATAACTAATGAGGGACAACTCAAAGGAACATATATTTTTTTCTGAGTTGTGGATGCATAGATTAGTATGTCGAGCGAAGCTCAACATTTCTTTCGGATAACCCTTGCGGAAAGGGTAGAACTGGTAGATTCACAATTATGAATGGAGAACTCCTCAAGAGTACTCTGATTGTGATCCTTCGGTTCAGCGAGGAACTTCTGCCGTAAGCGGTTCATAGTATTTGGAAGAAGGAAATACCACGGACCTCGAGGACTATCGCAAAGTTACTAATATCCTAAAGGAACTAGCAAACACTATCAACATGAGGTAAGTAGGGTAAATCTCGGGTTCAAGAACCCAGGAATAGAATACCTGCTACTAAATGGCATCACAGGATGCTTTCGAGAATGGTGGCCAAAATCATCACATCGGGAACACAAAACATGGCTAGATTACTAGGTGACTCCCTAAAACACCTAGGGTCATAATAATAGCTCCAACATATATGCCAAGGCAGCGGAGTACCTCAACACACTAATTTGTGTGATTAATCTGGCCCAAATGAGCATTAGAAACGGAGAGAAGGGATTTGCAAATGCACCAGACTATTTACAAATCTGGGATGACTCGGACAGCATAACGGTTGTAAATGCTCAAACATATTTGAGACATCCTGCAAAATGGTGGCATAACCACTCAACATCACAATATCAAGGTTCTGAGACTAGCTATGAACATACGGAAGTAGTAAAAACTGAACTGAGATTTGAAACTATCAATTCTATAAGTCTATGTGTCGGTGTCAAAACCGGCGGATCTCGGGTAGGGGGTCCCGAACTGTGCATCTAGGCGGATGGTAACAGGACACAAGGGACACGATGTTTTTACCCAGGTTCGGGCCCTCTCGGTGGAGGTAATACCCAACTCCTGCTTGATTAATATTGATGATATGGGTAGTACAAGAGTGGATCTACCACGAGATCAGAGAGGCTAAACCCTAGAAGCTAGCCTATGGTATGATTGTTGTTCGCCCCTACGGACTAAAACCCTCCAGTTTATATAGACAATGGATAGGGTTAGGGTTACACAGAGTCGGTTACAATGGTAGGAGATCTACATATCCGTATCGCCAAGCTTGCCTTCCACGCCAAGGAAAGTCCCATCCGGACACGGGACTAAGTCTTCAATCTTGTATCTTCATAGTCCAGGAGTCCGGCCAATGGTGATAGTTCGACTATCCGGACACCCCTAATCCAGACTCCTCAATAGCCTGAACCAGGCTTCAATGACGATTTAAGTCCGCGCCGCATATTGTCTTCGGCATTGCAAGGCGGGTTCCTCCTCTGAATACTTCATAGAAGATTTTGAACACAAGGATAGTGTCCGCTCGCAAAACAAGTTCCACATACTACCGTAGAGAGAATAACCTTTGCACGAGATCTGCTGACGTATTCCGCGGCGTGACATCACACCACGCCGTGCCTTTATACGAATCGTTTTTATCGCTCCACCTCAAGCTTTCAGCGAGGCGGTTTCCTTGGCACGCCTTATCGTGAGCGAAGATCGTGCCCCCTTATTCTGGATTCTCATCAATACGCGTGCAGGTAACCCGATCGTGCCGTTAGCACGCCTCCTCCATCGGCGAGTCCCGAACGGTCACGGGAGGGCTCTTGGTATTCAACCTCTTTATAACGAGACCAAGGCCCGCTCCTTTCTTTCAATCTCAATCGAATCCGCCCCTCGCTTCGAGTTCCAACACCCAAAGCTCCAGATTTAGGCGCTACGGACCTTCAACAATGTCCGGCTCCGACCTGCACGGCCGGTGGATGTCTTCCTCCGTCACGGAAGAAGATGTGCTAAAGCTGAGAGACGCCAGGTACCTAACCGGCGAAATTTCGCATAGGCTGCCTGCCCAGGGGCGGGTTATTCCCACTCCCGAGCCTGGTGAGAGCGTGGTATTCGTGTCTCACTTCCTTCGGGGTTTAGGCTTCCCGACGGACCCCTTTGTGAGGGGGCTCATGTTTTATTATGGGCTGGAATTCCATGACTTGGATCCGAGTCCATCCTCCACATCTCGTCGTTCATTGTCGTATGTGAAGCCTTCCTCCGCATTACCCCTCACTTCGGATTGTGGCTCAAGACCTTCAAAGTGGAGCCGAAGATGATCAAGGGGCATTAGGCGGAGTGCGGAGGGGCCGTTATAAGCAAGAATGCGGACGCTCCATGGCCCGAGGGCTCTTTTCAAGAGGAGCTCAATTTATGGCAACAGGAGTGGTTCTATATCACCGCTCCCAGGGGCACCAAATGGGCGGCGCCACCTACCTTCCGCCAGGTCCTCCATTGCGGCGGCGTCATGGGTCAATAAAGGGCTCGACTGGGGACCGTCCAAGGACGCACCTACATTGCGGGGCCGTATTCGAGACCTCCAAGAAAGAGAGATCAATCTGGCCGTAGTAGCGCAGGTCATGCTGATTCGTCGCACCTTGCCCTGCAAACGTCGCCCCCTGCGGCTGTGGGAGTTTAATCTGGAGGGACCACGAAATCTCCAACATTTTATGGGCGTAACGCCCATGGAGATGTACCAACTATTCTTCGGATCACAAGCAATGTGTCCGGACTTAACCGAGGACGCAGGTCTGAGCTGCAATCGCTCGGATACTCAAGTAAGTAGTCATGTACCCGGACATGCTATCCGCATATTTATCATATACTTGCCCTTAAAAGAGCTATCCTTTAAACAGGAGTGGATAGCAAAAGCAAAACTGATCAGGTGTCCGGCCCCCCTCCCTGAGACCACGCCGGATCCGGTATTAACCAAGATGCTAGAGGCTGTGCCTTTTGAAGATGGCGAAGGGGGGAACAAGGGAACTACTACCTCCGTGAAGGAGGCTATCAAGAAAGGGGGGATCGAGAATCCCTCCCTCCAAGGGGAGAAGAGGACCGCTTCTGAAGATCCGGAGGCCAAAGCCTCGAAGTGGGGGAAGAAATCTTCGCCAGAGGGTCCTGCGGCTGGAGATGTCCCGGCCGCACTATTTCCCCAAGGAGATCAGCCCTCCAGCGAGTCGTAAGTAAAGGGGGTGTTTTTTCTTAAATGAGAGACATCCCCGTTTTATTTCTGAAGGTAACCGAAAGTTTTACCTTGTAGCTCGGATCTCAGTCCTTCACAGCAGAGCTCGTCTTCAGGGGATCTTGATCCGGAGATGATGGAGAGCGAAACGCCTCCGCCTGCCGTACCGTCATGCGAGGCGGGCGACCCTGAGGTGTCGTCGCGGAGGGCTTCTCCGAATCCGGCGGGGCCAGAAGGCAGCCGTATGTCCCCTCAAAGTCCTCTGTGTCCGGCCTTCAAATAAGGCCACCGGACGAGTCCGGCACCGACGGGTGTACGGTCGGAGGATCTGAAGGATCTTCTCGGGCGAGCGTCTATCTCAGAAGATCACCATACGTTAATGGGTACGGTGATTGAACGGATTGCGTCCGCTGAGAGCGGATTGCATGAAGCCGTCGTAAGTTTACTGACGGGTTTTGAGGTACGCAAAATGATGTACCTTCTGACAGTTTTGCATATAAAATGCGTCCTGTATAGGTAGTAGCCCCTGAGACTTGGTGCGGTGTCAAAAATGACGGCGCGACGAGGATCATAACCCCAGGTATAATATGCGCTCTTCCTATGTAGGTGGCTAAGCATCCGGTGGCTAGCCGGGCTGATGAATTTGCCGAACTGAAGCGGCAACTTGACGTGGCGGATGCGGACATCACGCTTGTTAATAAGCGGCTTGACGAGTCACAAGGTATGCGACTTCTCCGCGGACACCTGGTAAGGGAGCTTGACGCCCATGCCTTACAACATGTATGCTTAATGCCGATGGTGCTGCTGCTATGGAGATCCTTCGGGCGGAGCTTGCCCGGGCCAAGGAGCAATCCAGAAAAAGTGATGCGGCTGCCTTAAAGGCGGCCGAGGAGCTAAAAGCCGAACAGGCTGCTCACTGCCGAAGCAAGAAAGAAATGGCCGAGATGGCCGTGAAATTGAAGAATGCTACTGACCGCTGCGAGCTTCTTGAAAAAGAAGATCGAGCGAAACAAGAGGACCTGAAAAAGGCCACCACCGAGGCCAAGGATACTCGCTCTGCGATGAGAGCTATGAAGGAGGAGCTACGTCAGGCCGAAGATATTGCGGCTGGAAAGCCCTTTCTGCTGCGGAGGAAATTCACGGATCCTAAACGCCCAATTGGACCGGGCTGTGGGGTGCGGAGGATGCTTATCCGGACTTGGCGGCGAAAAGTGCCGCAGACGCGGCCGAACACTTCCGAGGTCAAAAGGATCACGGAATGGAAGAGCTTTTTTGGTCGCAGTTCCATAGTCCGGAGCGTCCACTTTTGTTAACCGATCGTTTGGCCGAATGGGCTGAGCTGAATAGGTTGTCCGGACTTGCCATGAAGGCTGTCGTGACTCATTTGTGGCCAAAAAGCCCCAAGCCGAAGAGTTATTTTGGCTTGGTGCAACAGTTCCTTGGTGCGGTGCCGCATATCGATGCAATGAAGCGGTCAGCATGCATAGAGGGTGCGCAGATGGCTCTTGCCCGTGTCAAGACATACCGGGCGGAGATGAAGGCCACCGACGTTGCATCCCAAGATTCGGACAAGAGTACCGCCGAGCACTATTTTGAGGAAGTCCTGCGGGGCGCTCGTTTAATAGAGACGCAGTGCTCGAAGGATATTATGTTTAAATGACATGTATGATTTGTGAAAACAATCTTTCAATATAATATAAGAGCTTTTTATACTTGTGCGTTCAAGTATTAAAACACCTCTTGTGCGGTCGTTGATGTATATGTGTATATAACCTAAAAGATGGCAGTCTTCGGCTTCAGCCCCCATGCACATAGTGCGGGGGTGTTTGCAAAAAAGGCGCATTTTCACACTTAATCCAACGTCTTGGTCCTGTAAAGGAGGTGATACCGTAGCAAACTAGGCAACCGGACTATAATGCTTTTATCACTTTCACTTAGCCATAGGAGTTCGATGGTGGGGCTACTATATAGCCCCTAGGGGCACCGCGCTCTCCCGAATTCGGTGCGCGTATGTGCCTGACCGAAACGGTCCTTCGTTAATGCGGGGAAATTCTAAACATTCTGGTGGGTCATCGAGTGGTTGACCAGTCTCACGCTATATCATGACAGTCAGTTTTAGCTTTCTCCACCGAGGTGCTCAACCTAGCTCAACCGGGCACAATCGCAGTGGTTCTCCAGGCGCTACCTTAGCCGATATAACAGTAACGTAAGGTACCAAAACATGGGAGCCGGGCAAACCCAACATTTGACCAAAGACATGATTCGGAGCTGATGCATATAAGGCCTAACTCGAGATGCCGAACACTCCCTAAGGTATTCGGTCTTTACGAAAACGGGCAGAATAATACCCTAAGCCCCTGGTGTCCAGGTACGCGCAAAAATTCTGGTGCGGCCGATGACAAAACGCAATCCTCCTCCACGGTTGTAGCAAGAAACCAGGATGTGTATCAATAAGAGACAAGAAAAAGGTTTACGCAGGGTCTTAATCTGAAAAGAATCCTTGCAACGGTCCCTACTTGCACATCTGCTTTGTGTCTCCGTTGTGCCGTATCCTCGACGGGTGTAGCACGGTGTTCATCTCAGAAAAGAGAAGAACTTAGTTGAAAAGAAAAAGATCGTGCAAAAAATGTACTTTATATTAAATAAACAGAGTACGGTTCGAAAAGTGAATAAAATTGAGCTTTATTGTCTCTTGTTGTACATGCGTGCAGCCCCTTGTACGGGGGTATGCCGCTAGTAGGCGCCGGACTCGTCTAGCCGTGTCTGGGGTTCGAATGACCTATTCAGTGCTTTTAATTAGCGGAGCCGGATTGGTGTGGGGCTGTCAAGGCAGTCTCACGTTCTTCCGTGCTCGAGTAACACTTAATACTCCCTTCTAATGAGATGATGCCGCGTGGACCGGGCATTTTAAGTGTAAGAGATGCATAATGCGGTATTGTGTTAAAGCGGGTGAAAGCTTCACGCCCCCGTAGTGCTTGATAGCTACTTTCGAATGGGGCGATGTGGAAGGTTAACTTTTCACGGCGGAAGTTGTCGGATGAGCCGAACACAACTTCTAGCGATGAGGGAGCCCATACAATGGGCATATAGGCTGGCATTACCCCTTTGAAGGAGGTGTTGCTATGGCGAATTTTGGTTGGGTCTATCCCCATTTTGCAGATTGTGTCCTGATATAGCAGGTTTAGATCGCTACCTCCGTCCATTAGGACTTGTGTAAGTTGGAGTCCGTTGATTATAGGATCTAATATCAAGGTAGTCCATCCTGCGTTCCGGATACTTCCAGAATAGTCCTGATGATCTAAGGTGATTGGTTTTGACAACCATCGTTGGGACTCTGCTGGGATAGATCGTGCGGCACGTGTTTCTATGGGCGCCGCTCTGTTTTTCCATTTTGTCACTTGAAGTGAGTTCACTGTTTTGACTTTTTGTGGGAAATTCTTTTGTTTTCCTGCTTTCTGCTTGTGGGGTTCGCCATCGCCCCTCGGTTGGTGTGTCGAGCCCTTGTGTTCGACATTGAGTTTGCCGGACTGCTTGAAGACCCAACAATCTCTGTGGGTATGGTTTGCGAGCTTCCGGAGTCTTGTGGATTTGGCATATTTTGTCCAAGATTTTGTTTAGGTTGGATAGCTCGTCGCTGTTGTCCTTGAGGGGCATTTTTTTATGATTCTGCCGAGAGCTTCTGAATCCGGCGTTGACTGCCTGCTCTTCGGGTTGTTTCCCTTTGTCTGGCGCTTGTCCTTCCTGCATTGTGGTTTTCCATTTCCATCCCTGACTTCGGATGTACTTGGGTCTCTGGTACTGCATCTTTCCAGCCAACTATCCTCTCCCGCGCAAAAGCGGGTCATGAGGCTTGTTAATGCAGCCATGGTTCTCGGCTTCTCCTGGCCGAGGTGTCTGGCGAGCCATTCGTCTTGGACGTTGTGTTTGAAAGCTGCTAAGGCTTTGCGTTCGGACGATCAACTATTTGGTTCTTTTTGGTAAGGAACCTATTCCAGAATTCTTGGGCTGACTCTCCGGGTTGTTGAGTTATGTGACTTAAATCGCTGCATCCGGAGGACGGACATAAGTCCCTTGAAAATTTGCGAAAAGCATCCTCGAGCTCTTCCCAACTTCCAATGGTATTTTCAGGAGGCTTTTGAGCCAATCTTTGGGCTGGCCCTTTGAGCTTGAGGGTAAGTATTTTATGGTGTGGAGATCATCTCCTCTAGCCATGTGTATGTGGAGGATGTAATCCTCAATCCGCACTCCAGTGGTCTCGTTGTTCCGTCGTATGCCTCTATGTTTACGGGTTTGAATCCCGGGAATTCATGATCCAAAGACCTCATCGGTGAAACACAGGGGGTGTGCGGCACCCCTATATTTGGGTGTGCAGTGATGTTCGGATATTTGGCGTGTTGCATTGCTTGGAAGAGCTTGCTTTCTCGGCCCATAGATGGACCTAACTGGGCCGTCCTTTTGATGTGAATCCTTATACGGAACGCGTGCAGGCTTGTGCACGGTGCCGCTTGCCGCTCCGTGTTTGCCATGTGGTCATCTATCCGACCGGGCAGCCTCTTTGTTCTTTTATTGCAGGGGCTCTAAGGCCTCCTCATCGAACTCGGGCAGTAATTTGCGCTTCGGGTAGCACTTTGTTTGGCAACTGTCACCGTATTTCTCTGCGGTGTTGAGTACTTTGCTCCATCTGATTCTGAGTGCATCTTCCGCTGTTTTGAGCTTCGCATACGCTTTTTAGGCTACGCCAGCGATGGCAGCGAGCCTTTTGTGGAGGTTCTTCTGCTCCAACAATTTGTCCGGCGTGAGATCGTCTGGACTGTTATCTTTGCTGGGGACAGGTTGTTTATCCAAGTTGTCCTGTTCGGACGGTTGCTCGATAGCGTGTTCGTCGTCCACCGATTCGCCCTACTCTATGGCTGGGTCTGTGTGGCTGCTGTCTTTGTCAAGGCGGGACTTGGTGCGGCGTTTACGTTGCCGTTTTGACTGCTTTTCGAGGGATTTATCCTTCGTGGTGTCCCGTTGTTCCTCGTCGTCGCTTCCTTTAGGTGTATCCACCATGTATACATCATGGGATGAGGTGGCTGTCCAAAGATCCTCTGGTGCTGGTTCATGGTTGTCTCCTACATCGCCGTCCATACCGTCGATGTCTTGAGTCGAAATCGAGCACGCCGTCGTTTAAGCTTTCGGCAGTGGCTACAAAGTGGGCGGTGGGCGGGCGTTGAATTTCTTCGTCGTCGCATCCCAACCTTCCCGACCGTAGTCCGCCAGGGCTCTCGATAAAGAGAGAGACTTTAGTGAATTCAGGATGTCGCCAAAGGGCGAGTGCTGAAAGATGTCCGCAGCAGTGAACTCCATAACCGGCACCCAATTGGATTCGATTGGCAGGGACGCGGAGGGTTCGGAGTCCGGAGAGGAGTCCGGCGCCTTGGAGTCACGGTCTTCGCAAAGGACAGGGATGGAGTTTGGCTCAATCGTCGTAGAGATCGTAGCCCCCGAGGCGGTGTCCAACCACTCGTCCTCGATCGGCGGAGTCGGCTCCGAGCTAAGGGTCGGAGCGGACGCTGGTGCGGCCTCGTGGCAATCGCTCGGCAGTGAGCTAGATCGTGCCCATTGAGATAGTGTGGCACGCTTGGCTGTGGCTCGAATCCGTCGAAGATCAAGTCTCCGCGGATGTCGGCCGTGTAGTTCAAACTTCCAAATATGACCTGATGGCCAGGGGCGTAGCTTTCGATCTGCTCCAGATGGCCAAGTGAATTGGCCCGCAGTGCTAAGCCGCCGAACACGAAGATCTGTCCAGGGAGAAAAGTCTCACCCTGGACCGCGTCGTTGTTGATGATCGAAGGAGCCATCGGGCCTAAGGATGACGACACAGAGGAACTCTCAATGAAAGCACCAATGTCGGTGTCAAAACCGGCGGATCTCGGGTAGGGGGTCCCGAATTGTGCGTCTAGGCGGATGGTAACAGGAGACAAGGGACACGATGTTTTTACCCAGGTTCGGGCCCTCTCGATGGAGGTAATACCCTACTCACTGCTTGATTAATATTGATGATATGGGTAGTACAAGAGTGGATCTACCACGAGATCGAGAGGCTAAACCACGGAAGCTAGCCTATGGTATGATTGTTGTTCGTCCTACGGACTAAAACCCTCCGGTTTATATAGACACAGGATAGGGTTAGGGTTACACAGAGTCGGTTACAATGGTAGGAGATCTACATATCCACATCGCCAAGCTTGCCTTCCACGCCAAGGAAAGTCCCATCCGGACACGGGACGAAGTCTTCAATCTTGTATCTTCATAGTCCAGGAGTCCGGCCAACGGTGATAGTTCGGCTATCCGGACACCCCCTAATCCAGGACTCCCTCACTATGGATTAGTAACACGTCATCCTAATAGATAGATGAGAAGCCTAGTTCTTAAACCCTGTAGAAGAGAAGAGGATGATTCAGATCAGAAGGCATAAGGTAAAGGAGTAAAAAGAGCCTTACGTTCCTTTCCACAATCAATTTCCTTATATAACAAAAGCATTTCTAGACACAACTACGACCAGTTTGGCTTGGTAATCCTACAGGCAGTCAGGCTCTGATACCAAAGCTGTCAGGACCCCGATTCCAAGTCACATCGATCTAGCCGGTAACACCTCATATCACTTTGCGGCCTCACGCACGGTATTCCCACAGGTGTCGCCTTACCATGGCCCGGGACCATTTGCGCCTTTTGGCTCACGTATATGATGGTGTCGCTAGCATCCATATGACAGAGAACCCGGGCCGACATGGCTAGTCGTGAACCCAAAGCGGCACTAACCCATGGGGACAAGCATACATGAATCAACTTCGAGCATGTCGGTCAGCAGCGTGTGAATCCGGGCTGTAGCACTGGGCTAACAGGACTCCGGGAACCCGGGCTGTAGCAGGCTAGGCAGGACTCCGGATGTCACCGCGTGACATTTCCCGGAAAGGGGACATAGGAGCAGTGAAACACATGCCGACCAGTCAAGTGTTCCGGAGCAGTACTGCTGGGCTAGCAGGACTTCGGTGAACCAGGCTATAGCGGACTACTATGGCTCATGGAAGCACTAGACTACATTTCCCCATAAGAGAGGCTGCCAAGGATAAACAACTAGATTGTCGGATCCCACACATACCAAGCATTTCAAACATACACACAATATGCTCGATATGTGTAAATACAACATGGCATCACAACATAACTTTATGACTCAAGTATTTATTCATTAGGCTCCGAGGAGCGAGATATTACAAACATGGGTCTCATGAACCAACATCTGAAACATACAAGTCAAGGCACAAGCGGAAGCTTAACATGTCCGGAGTACAGACATCTACAAATGAAAAGGCCGATAAGCACGACTAACTACCAGATCTGCCGAGGGCACAAGATCGTAGCTGAGGTATCAAGCTAAACGTCAAGTCCACACGGAACTACTAGCGAGACCGACATCTCTCGCAAAACATAAAATAGGCAAACGTGAGTACAAATGTACCCAAAGACTTACATCGTAACTAACTACATATGCATCGGTATCAACAAAGGGGTGGTGGAGTTTAACAGCTGACAAGCCAGCTTTGACTCGGTGGCTATCCCGAACTACATTTGCAAGTAACTCTTTTGAGGTGGCGCTACGAGTCCACATATTCACCATATCAATACACCACTATGGATCCGCCTCCGTCCTCCCTACGAGAACGCCATCCATAGCACTCACGCTTATCTTGCGCATTTTAGAGTATCCACTTTCACTTGTCTATGAACTGCATGCAGCAACCCGTAAGTCGCTTTACTGCGGACACGGCTATTGAATAGATGATGTTAACCTGCAGGGTGTACTTCTTCACACACGCTCTCGCCACTTACCACCATGTACACGTCATGTATCTCGGCAACCTTCAAGCAGAAGCCTGGCGAGGGAGTCGGCCACGACATGACTAACCACACAAGTCTCTATTCCAGGTTTATCGCCTATTCGGGTTCCATCCGCGAGGAGATCCGGCCGGAGTTTCGCTCACAGCCCCAAACGATGTGTGCAGGGTTCCCGAGACACCAAACGGGCGCTCGGTACACCGGGCCACGGTGTATCTACCGCATCATAGCCCACCCCTAGGGTCAGCGCTACGCACGGCCTCCAACACATATCCTACAAACACCAGAAACTAGTTGCAACTCCTGGACAGAGGGCAAGGGCAGTTAATAAGTCGAGAGGGTCCATTGGTTTCGGGCCCAATGCGTGGTAGTAACTGCTTCATGGATCACAAACACGTAACTCAGTTCACGAGGACGGCTGCAATGAGACAACCCACCATGTACTCCTACATGGCCTCTCACCGCTACCTTTACCAAATCGTGTTCACACACTTAGCTCTCAACAGTAGGACATGTTCACACACCTCCGATTCATCCCCGATGAATCAGACCTGACACAACTCTAAGCAATAGCAGGCACGGCAAACAAGCATGAATGAGTAGGCACATCAGGGCTCAAACAACTCCTACTCATGCTAGTGGGTTTCATCTATTTACTGTTTCAATGACAGGTCATGCAGAGGATAAGGGGTTCAACTACCGCATCAAGGCAATGAGATGATTCGTTGTTGTCCTAATGCAGTAAAAGAGAGCAGGAGCGAGAGAGTGGGATTGTATCGGAATGAACAAGGGGTTTTTGCTTGCCTGGCACTTCTGAAGATAATATAGTTCTTCATCGGTGTCATCGTACTCATCGTCGATGACGTCGCTCATCGAGAGGGGACAAATACCGCAACAGAGAAAGAAACACAATCAATGCAATGCACAATATGATGCATGATCATGACATGGTAAAATGAGTGTGTTGGGCTAATGCAACTACAACCTGATGGGTTTGAGCTATTTTGAACCAAAGATTCAAAGTTCAAACTCATTTGTGAACTTAAATAGTGCTTTTATCATGTTTTGCACTAAACAGCAAGTTAACTTGCATGAAACTAGTACAGATGGATAGACTGGATTTTTCTGATAATTTTTCATATATAACGTGTTTGATTTGGAGTTTCAGTTGAATTACTATGAATTTTTGAAGTTTGAGCTATTTTCTGGAATTTCCTGTATAAGAATAATTCCGATGGTGGATTAATGCGCCAAGATTGCGTCGTGGTGATGTCGATGGTCAAAGGGGACGCCCAGGTCAACGACCCGATGGGTCCTGCGTGTCAGCAGTTATCTTAACTAACTAATATTAGTTAGCGCTAACCCTAGGTTAATTAGCAGAGCAGGCCCCACTTGTCATAGGCTCAGGGGGAGTCAACCTGGGCCCGCCCAGTCAAAGTCAACGGGTCAAACACGCCGGCGTTTAGCCGCCGGTGAGGCCAGACGCGGCGGTGAGAGTGCAATAGTGCGTTCCGGCGACCAAATGAGCGGCGGAGGGCATCTATGCGTAGCTGGGAACGAGCCGCACCGTTTGGTGGTGGTGGTTGAGCTCGGGTTGGCCGGAAACGTCGCCGGCGACAACCTTGGCGGTCGTCGGAGTAGGTGAAGATGAACCCGAGGCTACGGGGCACGGCGAGGCACGTGGTGAGGTGTGTTGGACTCCTCGCGATGCGGTGAGTGTGTTGGACATGGTGGTGTGGCCGGGGGTTGGCCGGAGACACGTCGGCGACAAGCTCAGCGGTGGCGCGCGCGGTGAAGCTTCATGCAGTCGATGTAGGGCTCGAGAGCGAGAACGAGAAGGGGGAGGAGGTAGCTGAGCTCACGGCGGTCACGACGGTGCAGACGACGCGGTCGGGGACGAACTGGTGCGGCAGTGACCGCAAAAGGGGATCTCCAGCGGTGGCGGAGTCGGGCGAGGTCAGTGCAGAGGCTTCGGGGCAAGCGAGCGCTTGGGGCGCAGCTTGCTCGAAGGAGAGGAGGGCGGCGGAGCTTCTGGACACGGTGGCGCGGCGCAGGGACGACGGAGAGCGCGGTTATCACGGTGGCGCGGCGCTGCAGCTGGCCATGGAAGCGAGCGAGGGAGAGGAGCTGGGAGGAAGGGGCGTGTCTGCGAGCTCAGGGGAGGGGTGGGTGACCGACCCAGGGCGGCAGAACGGTGAGCAGAGGGAGCAGGGCGGCGGGCAGCTGTGTGGCACGCGCTGGTGCCCACGTCGAGCACCTGGCTGCCTGCCTGGCCGAGCCAAGTAGCTCGCTGGAGTGGTGGCTGGGCTGGGCCAGCAGGTGGGCTTGCCAGATGTGCGCCAGGTAAGAGGATTTTCATTTGCTTCTATTTTATTTTTATTTCTGTAGGTTTGTTGCATTTATAAAAATACTTAGGCAACTCCAAAAATCACCAAACTACACATGGCCACTACTTGGAATATATCCAGCATGGAACATTTTAGTTTGGGGTTATTGAGCATTTGAAATATTTTATATAATTTAAATGCGCAAACTCAAATAACTAAACATTTAATCCAGTGACCTTAGAGTGACCTAGAAATTTGTGCATCACTTTTGACAGTGGTTTAAGACCAAGGCAGAGGTGATGAACATTTTAGAAGGGCATTTCAGGTTCATTGAAAATGTTTTTATGTTGAACCTATTTGATTTGATCTGGTGCTAGGGTTTGATCAATCCCCATTTCAAATTCAAAAGAATTTAAACATGATGCAGCACTCTAATGCAAGCACTAAGCATTACCAGAACTAGGGATGTGACACTTTCACATGGTGTCTAGATTGCATTGCTTCCAATTTGTTGAAATGCCTTCTGCTTAGCGTTTTTGTACATATTCCATCCTCCTACAATGTGGTTGCCATACATAAAAGTTGTGTTCACAAGATCATGCATCAACGAATTTGGAAGTGCGAATTTCATTCCTTTTTCTTGTGTGTTTACTTGACAAGGAAAAATCTAAAAGGACGAAGGCACGGAATGATGGTGGTCCTACCGATTTGATCTATCCGGCGCCATCGAGTTCACTTGACATAGCTACTGCAAGAAACCCTAATCAGTTCGGTCTCACCGGTGGGATCCCGGTCACATCAAGATGGGCTTGCAAACTCTCTGGTTCCTGTTGCATTAAATTCGGTCTTACCGAGATATGCAATCGGTCTCACCAAGTTTGCTTGACCAACTCTCTGGTTAGCTTATTACCAAAATCGATCCCACCGAGTTTGTGTAATCGTTCAAACCAAGATGAGGTTTTACCTAACCCTAGCACATCGGTCCCACCGAGTTGATCATATCGGTCCCACCGAAATGCCTAACGGTCACATTATGAACTGAATCGGTCTGACCAAGTTTTCTGATTCGGTCCCACCAAGTTTGGTAAATTGTGTTTAGCAGTTAGATTTTGTGTGGAGACTATATATACCCCTCCATCCACTTTTCATTTGTGGAGAGAGCCATCAGAATGTGACTACACTTCCAGCATAAATTTTCTGAGAGAGAACCACCTACTCATGTGTTGAGACCAAGATATTCCATTCCGACCACAAGAATCTTGATCTCTAGCCTTCCCCAAGTTGCTTTCCACGCAAATCATCTTTCTACCAAATCCAAATCTGTGAGAGAGAGTTGAGTGTTGGGGAGATTATCATTTGAAGCACAAGAGCAAGGAGTTCATCATCAACACACCATTTATTACCTTTTGGAGAGTGGTGTCTCCTAGATTGGTTAGGTGTCACTTGGGAGCCTCCGTCAAGATTGTGGAGTTGAACCAAGGAGTTTGTACGGGCAAGGAGATCGCCTACTTCATGAAGATCTACCCTAGTGAGGCAAGTCCTTCATGGGCGATGGCCATGGTGGGATAGACAAGCATGCTTCTTCATGGACCCTTCGTGGGTGGAGCTCTCCGTGGACTCGCGCAACTGTTACCCTTCGTGGGTTGAAGTCTCCATCAACGTGGATGTACGATAGCACCACCTGTCGGAACCATGGGAAAAATCTTCGTGTCTCCAATTGCGTTTGTGTCGGGGAGGCTGATCTGGCCCACGAACACCTATGGGACCGGCGGACCGAGCCCCTTTCGGTTCGGCGGGGGGCGGAGGTCGCACGAAGAGCAGATCGAGGCGAAGCACACGAGCAGATTACCCAGCTTCGGAGCTCTCCGGAGAGATAACACTCCTACTGCTGCATGTCTGAGTGTATTGAGTTCTTGCTCAGGAGCGTTGAGTGCTACAGTACACACAAGCTGCTAACGAGACCGAGCGTGAGTGTTCTCTGGCTTCGAACCTCCCCCCTCCCCCTACATTGCGCATGGGCCTCCTTTTATATGCTAAAGGGGTCTCCGACAGGTGGCAACGTAGACAAGGGTAAAAATGGAAAAGGAGTGGTTGGTACAGCTACTTATGCGATGTATCATACCTAACCCTAGCGGCGAGGGACAAAGGCATTAAATGCCCGTCTCGCCGCCCTAACGATCTTGAAAGGGACCGTCAGGGCGCCACCGCTTGCCACGATGGCAATCTTGTCGGCCGCTTGCCACCAGCGCTCACGGCCGCACGACCTCTTGCCACACGCTGTAAAGGTACCGAGGCGACACGTTAGTGGATGTCTTGGAGCGCAGTCTGAGTGGTGGTCTGCCACAAGCGCCTTGCCGAGGTTGTTGTCTTGTCGCGTCCGGGAGCTTGTCGCTCACCGGGCCTTCCCGGCAAGCTCCTCTTGCCGGGGCCTTGTCTTGTCGCGTCCGGAAGCTTGTCGCTCACCGGGCCTTCCCGGCAAGCTCCTCTTATCGGGGCCTTGTCTTGTCGCTTCCGGAAGCTTGTCGCTCACCGGGCCTTGCCGGCAAGCTCCTCTTGCCGGGGCTTTGTCTCCTAGGTGCCTTGGGTGGTCTTCCCGGCAAGCTCCTCTTGCCGGGGCCTTGTCTCCTTGGCTTGAATACTTTGTTCTTGAATGGCTCCAAAGGAACCACGGAGGACCTTGGCGGTCACCCGGTAAGCCTTGCCGCGGAGGGCTGCAACTGCCCGTGCACAAGTTCGGGATACTAGGGTACCCCTACTCTAGTACACCGACAGGAGCCCCCGGGCCTGGGCCACACACGGTGCCGAGCGCTGTTGGGCCAGGCCCAAAACAGGGCACAGGCATTTGTAGTTCTTCGGCTTGTTGCTTTGTCTTGTATCTGATTTGCTTCACTCTGAACCCATTCCTTTTCAGGACGCCGCCCGAGAGCGTCGAAGAGCCAAGGCCCGGTGATTGTCATCGAGGGCGAACCCATCATGACAAATAGGAGGCGCGTCCGAGACCACCTTGCCGGACGCGGCAACTCTTCCTCAAAGTAGCCCCCAGCGCAGCCCCCAGCGTAAGTATATGGTTTACTTCTTGCTGTTCGGCGTGCATGGGTGCTCTTTTCTTCTTGATATCATTTGCTGATTTGTGTAGGAGCAGAGCAGCCTTACCAGGAGTGCCCTGAAGCCGCTCCTGACATGCCTTCTGCTTCGACTACATCGCCAAGGGAGGATTCCCCGGCAAGGGACAGCTCTCCGGCAAGGGACAGCACCAGCGATCCCCTGGCGGCAGAGACCATGACTGCAGACCCTAGCACAGGTAATCCTCTTGCTTGAAAACTTTCCTTGTGTTCTTCTTCTTCTGATTTTCTTCTTGAATATTTGCTTGACTTTTCTTCATTTTCCGGCCGTCAGATCCATCCGCCACAGAGCCAATGGAGACCAAGGCCGCCGGCGAGGAGGACGCTGTAATACCGACGACGCCGCTGCCATCGGAGAAGAAGCTGGCGCTGACGAGCCCACCGGCGAAGAGGCCGCCAAAGCTGCCGCCACAGAAGCTGGCGAGGGGTCCGGCGATCGCACTGACGGCCCTGAGGCCGCAGGAGCGCCAGGCGCTACACCGACCGCCGATCCCTCCGCCGCTGCTGCAGCGTCAGGCTCCGAAGAGCCCCAGCCCGGCGCCTATTTGAAGGCCGGCGACGGCGTCTTCATCAAGCTCCCATGGGCGTCGAGCTCCAGGGCGCCGGCCGAAGGAGAAACTTTCGATGAAGAGCTGCTCGTTTTCTTTTCTTCTTGCCGCTGCTGGTCATGTTATGAGAATGGTCTATTAGAGCTGCGACAAGTTATCTTGTAATATAACTCTATTTCGGATAGTGATTGCTATGTTATTTCCTTTACTTGGTTCCTTCCTTTGTATGTTTTTGCCCTACGCTTTTAGGGAACTTGTCGGTAGCAGCACACTGGCATGGCGCGAAAAGTGGACGTCAAGACCTTCTTTGGCGGTGCCGCTACCGACAAGAAACCTTGTCGCAACTAGTCGCAGCTCACTTAAGTTGTTGAGCGGACTCGAAACAAAGTAAGGGCAATCGCAGCTCACTTAAGTTGTTGAGCGGACTCGAAACAAAGTAAGGGCGTAATCGCAGCTCACTTAAGTTGTTGAGCGGACTCGAAACAAAGTAAGGGCGCAACTAGCTACGAGTTGGTTCCTCCGTGCACAGGTTTTCCATACAAAGTACGGTCGTTCGAGGAAGATAACTTAAAATTTTTAAAACTGATTGCTCAAACTTTAGCAACGTATCTTTTATGTCGTTTGCTTCACTGTAAGGCTAGACTTCCTTGAGCGACGCTTGGTCCACACCATTATCTTCTCCTTTCCCCCCGGCAAACTTGTGGGCGAGGGAACCTTCCTTTCTTTGAGAAAGAGAAAGAAGAGAAAATAAAGATATGGAGCCTTATGGCTCGTTATTGCTTACCGGGGGTAGGTGCTGCACAAAGTGTCAGATAACGCATGCAAAATAGAAGTAGAAAGCATGAAATTGACAAGATGTGCGAAGCACATTAGCCTTACTTATGCATGGGGTCTGCGCCCGGCTTTGTACAAAGGATTACATGCAACATCGGCAAGACTTGTACAAAAGGTGGTTGCCGGAACAGGTTCCGGCAACCGCGCCCTACGGGTAAAACTTACGAAGATTCTCAATGTTCCAGAGTTGCTCACGGAATGCCATCTTCGGTCTCAAAGCGGACAGCGCTTGAGCCTAGTGACTCGTTTCACCCGGTAAGGGCCTTCCCACTTCAAGGCGTCAACTTGTTGGAATTCTTGGCGGACTGAGCGCGAAGAACAAGGTCGCCTTCCTCGAGACTTCGGCATTAACTTTGCGGCTATGGTAGCGGCGCAAAGCTTGCTGGTATCGAGCAGCTCGTCTGTGACTGAAGACGATCCCCCTCAAGGAGCAGCGTGTCATCTTGTCGCATTGCTCTTGCTCAAGCCCATCATAAGCGAGCACTCGAGGTGATCCGTATCTGAGTTTCGTGGGGAGAACTGCCTCTGCTCCATAGACTAGAGCGAAGGTGTGCGGCCAGTGGCTCGATTTGGCATCGTCTGATCGACCAAAGAACCACCGGCACATCTGCTGCGGGAACATCCGCTTCCACTGGCGAGAACCTGCGGCTCAGCCGGAGCTTGGCGTTCCGGCAAGCTTGCGAGCAAAACTTGTCGGGAGTGTTCGCTTCAGCGGAACAAAATCTAGGGCTTGCCGGAGCAGACTGCTCCTCAGCACTTGCCGGTGGAGCTCGATGGTGCGTCCTCGACGGTAGCGCAGCACTCCGAAGAGGTGCGCTTGCCGGAGTGGGCATCAGAGCTCTTGCCGGAGTTGGAGCGTCTGCTTCAACGGAATAAACCCTAGGGCTTGCCGGAGCAGACTGCTCCTCAGCACTTGCCAGTGGAGCTCGATGGTGCATCCTCGACGGTAGCGCAGCACTCCGAAGGAGTGCGCTTGCGGAGTGGGCATCGAGCTCTTGCCGGACTTGGAGCATCCGCTTCAGCGGAAAAACCCTAGGGCTTGCCGGAGCAGACTGCTCCTCAGCACTTGCCGGTGGAGCTCGATGGTGTGTCCTCGACGGTAGCGCAGCACTCCGAAGAGGTGCGCTTGCCGGAGTGGGCATCAGAGCTCTTGCCGGACTTGGTCTTCTTCTTCACCGCTTGATATTCTCTCCGGGAGTCTCCTCCTTCCTCAAAGACGCGTGCACACTTGTCGGCGGGGCATATAGCTCACTTGGCGTCTACGATCTTGTACATCGCCATCTCCTCCGCATCCTGCGGTTTCGCATGTTCGATGGAACGCGCTGATTACATGGCGGGGTGGACATCTGGGATGTTGTGTTGTCTGTGGTGAATCTCTGAATGTACTTGGCAGGGGCTCTCCTTCCTTCCGGCGGCAGATGAAGGTCGCTTTCTTGGCCATGGGGCTTGTGGCGCTGTAAAGGCGCCGACAAACCGATGGCATAGATCTGCCCAAGAGGATATGGAGTTGTCCGGCAAGTGCATGAGCCAGGATCGACATTGGGCTTGAGCACCGGTGGGAAGTAGTTGGCGGGATCTCTTCATCTCGCCCCGGCAGCTTGCACCGCGATGGTGTAGATCTTTGAGGAACTCCGACGGATCGTCTTGCCGTCGTACCTCTCTGCACGTCGGCTTGAAATTCTTCTTCTGGGCCCTTTGGACTTGCCGCAGCTCACGAGTGAACGCAGGGCAACCTACAGCGTCTGACGGCAAGTCGCTGGTTCCTGGCGCATGCATGTCGACAGAAGGGCCCGGTAGCGCTGGTCGGATTGACGCGCGCTTCTCTTGGCGCTCGATCACGAGTTCGAGCGTCTTCTTGCTGTTGTTCGTGAAGAACTTGGCGCTGATCGCGATGAGCTCGTGGATCCGATGATGCGGTGGAGTCGCTGTCGAGGTGGATCCGGCGAGTCGGCGATCTTGGCCTTCGGGGCGGAGAGTGCATGGTGGTTGCACCCCCACCGGTTTCGTCGCCACCGGCTCGTGTTTGGTAGTCCTGCCGTGGCAGCGATGCACTCGGCTGTCGCGGAGCGTCGCCGTTGGCAAAGCCGATGAGACTCTGAATGGTGGCCCTCCATTCATCGACCTTGTCGGCTGTTGGAGGGTAATCCGAGGAAGCGATTGAGCTCTCGCCAAAGTTTCTGCTGGAGTGGTGGGTGGCGATGGCGAGCGGCGCGAGGCGGGATATGCTCGGACTTCTAACTATGTTAGAAGGAGCGATATCCCGTCCAGGCGACCGATGCCTCGCTTCGCGCCCGACATGTTGGCGTGCATGCTGGTCTTGAGCATCCCGAGATCCACCGGCTCGATCTTGGTCCAACGGCGTATGGCGTTGTGAATACCATGACGCTTTGTCGGTCCGCGCCTCTGAGACGGGCGCGGTGCATGTATGGACGCCGAGGTCTGCGCAGCCTTGTCCTTGGACTTGGCAACACCGTGGGCTCCCGTCGACGTCCATTCTTCCGCGGCGTCTACCCCACCACCCGTTTGCTCCTGTGGTGGTGGGTTCGACGCGGACGGAATATCTGCCGCCGAAGCCTTCTTCTTCGGTGGCATGTCGATGAAGATGATGAAGATCTAGCTCGTGTGGACGCCTGATCAGGTTCACACAATCTCGATGCCCCCTACCTGGCGCGCCAAATATGTCGGGGAGGCTGATCTGGCCCACGAACACCTATGGGACCGGCGGACCGAGCCCCTTTCGGTTCGGCGAGGCGGAGGTCGCCTGAAGAGCAGATCGAGGTGAAGCACACAGCGGTTTACCCGGCTTGAGCTCTCCGGAGAGATAACACTCCTACTGCTGCATGTCTGAGTGTATTGAGTTCTTGCTCAGGAGCGCTGAGTGCTACAGTACACACAAGCTGCTAATGAGACCGAGCGTGAGTGTTCTCTGACTTCGAACCTCCGAACCTCCGAACCCCTCCCTACGTTGCGCATGGGCCTCCTTTTATATGCTAAAGGGGTCTCCGACAGGTGGCAACGTAGACAAGGGTAAAAATGGAAAAAGAGTGGTTGGTACAGCTACTTATGCGATTGTATCATACCTAACCTGGCGGCAGGGGACAAAGGCATTAAATGCCCGTCTCGTCGCCCTAACGATCTTGAAAAGGACCGTCAGGGCGCCACCGCTTGCCACGATGGCAATCTTGTCGGCGCCGCTTGCCACCGCGCTCCGGCCGCCTGACCTCTTGCCACGCGCTGGAAAGGTCGAGGCGACACGTTAGTGGATGTGCTTTGGAGCCTTGATGCAGTGGTGGATGCCGCGGCAAGCGCCTTGCCGCGGTTGTTGTCTTGTCGCGTCCGGGAGCTTGTCGCTCACCGGGCCTTCCCGGCAAGCTCCTCTTCCCGGGGCCTTGTCTTGTCGCGTCCGGAAGCTTGTCGCTCACCGGGCCTTTCCGGCAAGCTCCTCTTGCCGGGGCCTTGTCTTGTCGCGTCCGGAAGCTTGTCGCTCATCGGGCCTTCCCGGCAAGCTCCTCTTGTCGGGGCTTTGTCTCCTAGGTGCCTTGGGTGGCCTTCCCGGCAAGCTCCTCTTGTCGGGGCCTTGTCTCCTTGGCTTGAATACTTTGTTCTTGAATGGCTCCAAAGGAACCACGGAGGACCTTGGCGGTCACCCGGTAAGCCTTGCCGCGGAGGGCTGCAACTGCCCGTGCACAAGTTCGGGATACTAGGGTACCCCTACTCTAGTACACCGACAGTTTGCATACTCCAATCCCATCCCTTTACATTCTTGCAACCTGCAAGCTTTATTTTCCGCTGCTCATATACTCTTGCCATGCTTGCTTCAAATGTATTGTGAATGCTTAAACTTGTGCTAAAACTCCACCTTAACTTGAAGAACTTAAAAACTGTTACTTTTCTTTGTTGAGGGTCTAATCACCCCCCCTCTAGACACCTCTTCTCGATCCTTTCAATTGGTATCAGAGCATTGGTCTCCATTGCTTTGGTTTAATCACCATTGGAGGAAGATGGATGAGTCTACGTTGGGGAGTCTTAGACATAGAGTGCCTATACTTGATGGAGAGTTCTTTCATGAGTGGAAGAATGTGATGCTTGTGATTTTCAATGAATATCATTTGAACAAGTACATTACTAGTCCTTGTGCACCCCATGTTGATCCTTTGCATCCTACCCTTGATGAGTCTATTGACATGATCCGCAACCTTAGAACTGTTAATCTTAGCACTAGAGGTTTGCCTAGAAACTTGATTGGTTGCTTGCCTACTCTTGATTGTGCCTACACTATATGGAGATTTCTTGAGGAGCGATTTCCATGAAGGAAATATGCCCTAAAGGCAATAATAAAGTTGTTATTTGTATTTCCTTATATCATGATGAATGTTTATTATTCATGCTAGAATTGTATTAACCGGAAACTTAGTACATGTGTGAATACATAGACAAGCAGTGTCACTAGTGTGCCTCTACTTGACTAGCTCGTTGAATCAAAGATGGTTAAGTTTCCTAGCCATAGACATGAGTTGTCATTTGATTAACGGGATCACATCATTAGAGAATGATGTGATTGACTTGACCCATTCCGTTAGCTTAGCATTTGATCGTTTAGTATATTGCTATTGCTTTCTTCATGACTTATACATGTTCCTATGACTATGAGATTATGCAACTCCCGAATACTGGAGGAACACTTTGTGTGCTACCAAACATCACAACGTAACTGGGTGATCATAAAGGTGCTCTACAGGTGTCTCCGATGGTACTTGTTGAGTTGGCATGGGTCAAGATTAGGATTTGTCACTCCGATTGTCAGAGAGGTATCTCTAGGCCCTCTCGGTAAAGCACATCACTATAAGCCTTGCAAGCAATGCAACTAATGAGTTAGTTGCGGGATGATGCATTACGAAACGAGTAAAGAGACTTTCCGGTAACGAGATTGAACTAGGTATTGAGATACCAACGATCGAATCTCGGGCAAGTAACATACCAATGACAAAGGGAACAATGTATGTTGTTATGCTGTTTGACCGATAAAGATCTTCGTAGAATATGTAGGAACCACTATGAGCATCCAGGTTCCGCTATTGGTTATTGTCCGGAGACGTGTCTCGGTCATGTCTACATAGTTCTCGAACCCGTAGGGTCCGCACGCTCAACATTCGGTGACGATCGGTAATATGAGTTTATGTTTTGATGTACCGAAGGTAGTTCGGAGTCCCGGATATGATCACGGACATGACGAGGAGTCTCGAAATGGTCAAGACATAAAGATCGATATATTGGATGACTATGTTTGCACTTCGGAAGGGTTCCGAGAGAGTTTGGACAAATACCGGAGTACCGGGGGGTTACCGGAACCCCCCGGGGAGTGTAATGGGCCTCATGGGCCTTGGTGGAGAGAGGAAGGGGCAGCAAGGTTAGGCCGCGCGCCCCCTCCCCCACTAGTCCGAATTGGACAAGGAAGGGGGGGCGGCGCCCCCCTTTTTCCTTCCCCCTCTCTCCTCCTTCCTTCCCTCCTACTCCTACTCTTGGAAGGAGTGGAATCCTACTCCCGGTGGGAGTAGGACTCCCCTTGGGGCGCACCTAGGAGGCTGGCCTCCTCCCCCTCCTCCACTCCTTTATATACGGGGGAGGGGGGCACCACATAGACACACAAGTTGATCATTGATCTCTTAGCCGTGTGCGGTGCCCCCCTCCACCATAATCCACCTCGGTCATATCGTAGCGGTGCTTAGGCGAAGCCCTGCGTCGGTAGCTTCATCATCATCGTCATGACGCCGTCGTGCTAACAAAGCTCTCCCTTGAAGCTCTACTGGATCGTGAGTTCGTGCGATGTCACCGAGCTGAACGTGTGCAGATCGCGGAGGTGTCGTACGTTCGGTACTAGGATCGTTCGGTACTAGGTTTATGCTTACATGTTATATGCTCGAGTAGAACACAAGTGAGTTGTGGGCCATACTAGTCATACTGCTTACCAGCATGTCATACTTTGATTCGGCGGTATTGTTGGATGAAGCGGCCCGGACCGACATTACGCGTACACTTACGCGAGACTGGTTCTACCGACGTGCTTCGCACACAGGTGGCTGGCGGGTGTCAGTTTCTCCAACTTTAGTTGAATCGAGTGTGGCTACGCCCGGTCCTTGTGAAGTTTAAAACAGCACATACTTGACGAAATATCGTTGTGGTTTTGATGCTGTAGCGACCCGACCCGAATGGATCAAATCTCTGTGCTCAGTGTCATCCCTGTATCAGTAATGCTGACACCACACAGTACTTCGAAGGATTTATAACAGAGTAGCAATCACACACTTATTACAATCGAATGTCTCAAAAGAGAACTTAACAAAATAAATATGGCTTAAGGCCATCTAATGCGATAACAGCGGAAGGCTTGGAAGAATAAGCGAGTCCATCAACTCCAACGGCATCACTGAGTATAGAACCACGACCTAAGCACCTTACTCGTCGTTGCGAAAAGTCTCGCAACATGAAACGTTGCAGCCAAAACGGGTCGACATGGAATATCTTTGGCAATGTAACACATAGAGAATAATGGAATGATAAGCCTATACTACATGCATATATGGCTGGTGGAAAGCTCTCTGATTACAGTTTTTGCATAAAGCCAATTTTTCCCTCTTGCAAAGGAATAAATTTATTTAACTATCATGGTGGTTGTGAAACATTGAGAATGGTTGACAGCATTCTCAATCCCAATTAAAAGTACTCATTAAACCCAACAATATTAATTAGAAGTAACATGATGAGATTCACATGATATCCAGGTACTAGATACTCAAGACGTCCATAACCGGGGACACGGCTAACCATGATTAGTTTATACACTCTGCAGAGGTTTGCGACTTTTCCCCACAAGACTCGATCACCTCCGTTTGGTTTCTCGCACTACATGGTGTTTGAGAAGCGGATGACCGAGACATAGTCTTTCAGAAGCGCTAGCACCTTACATGTGGGTAGACCGTACCAACCTACATCCCCTACATCAGCAAGCCTACCCGTAAGAGTTCGCACAACTTAATCAACTATGCCAGAGCCCATAATGGCTTGTGGCTGCACACGAAAGTTTCTAGTTTGAATAATCTCATGATCCCTTTGAGCACGGGTGGCGGTACGAAGAAATACAGGCAAGTCCTGATAGAAACCAGGTGCCTCAATCCACCCAGATGTGTGTTTAAGTTGCCACCTTAAATAACCCATTAATTAACAATCTCACATCTGTCATGGAATACACTCACCCAATCCACGTCTGCTAGCATAGCATAGCATAATAAGCAAACGTAGAAGTAAGTCCCAAAGGTTTGATAATAAAGCAGGTAATAGGTACTACCTCAACTACTTCCCATCCCACAATTTAATTAGATCCTAATCATGCAAGTGTTTGAGGAATAGATCTAATGCAAAAAAACTGGGTATGAAAAGAGTATGATCAAAGTATTACTTGCCTTGCTGATGATCCGCGAAACCTAGAGATTCGAAGTAACAAGCGGCACACTCCGGGTATTCTATCGTAGACAAACAAACAAGCATACAATAAGTACTCATCTAATGCACAGGTAAAACTCAAATAGATCTAACCAGATAGTTCAAATTAAGAACTCCGGTTTGCAAAAAGAATCAAATCAAACGAAGCAACGAAAGTCAAACGGCGGAAGAAAACAGCTTCGTTTTACTAATCTGGATCTAGGTCAAATTTTACAGATGCAAAAACTTGTTTAAGTAGATTATTCGGAAAAAGGGTTTTTTTTTGAGACGAAACTCCAGGCGCTTGAATCGCCTGATTCCGATAAACGAGCGAAAAGTTATACTAAAATGAAAATCGGATCTCGAATCGCGATCAGAAAAATCGCGGATTAAATCCGAGAAAAAGAAAAATACGACGAACAGATTCGAACGGAAAAATAAAAAAATAAAATAAAAATAAATAAAATAAAAAAACCGAAAAAAACTGAAAAAAAACGAAGAAAACCGAGCGGTTTTTTTAAATAATAATAATCGGCACGGAAATCGAGGCGCAGCGAACCTCGTAAGGCGCGCTGCTCCGGCGGGTCGGCGGCGGCGAACTCCGGCGGGCTCGGGTGGGCTGGGGTGGCGGTTCGGGTGGGCTTTGCTTGTGGCCGCTATTTAAAGGCGCCCCCGAGCGGAGTCCCGCTCGGGTACGGCCCGGTAAGGCGGTTCATTTTTTTTTAATAAAACATTACGCGTAGAAATAAAATCAAAAGAAGTACCAAACGGACTCCAAAAATCCCGAAATAAATTTTCCCCGGTTTCTAAAATCAAGCCGGATTTAATGAACATTTATTTGGGGCCTAAATGCAATTTTGAAAACGCGCATTTTCTTAAATTCAAATAAAAAGGCGAAAAACTCCAAAATAAAATCTTATTTGATTTTATTATTAAATCTTCATTATTTCTTTATTTTGGGAAAGTCATTTTATTCCTCTCGCATATTTTTGTAATAGAAAATAATTGAAGATAAAATAATTAAAATCAACGATCCTATTTTCAAAATTTGAGAAAACTCAAATATGAAAATAACAAAAATCCCCAACTCTCTCCGAGGGTCCTTGAGTTGTGTAGAATTTTCTAGGATCGAGAAAAATGCAAAGAAAATGCAATGAAAAATATGATATGCAATGATGCTCTATGTATAACATTCCAAATTGAAAATTTGGGATGTTACAGATGCGTAGATAAGAACGGTTCTTGCTCAGCCCGTACCAGCCACGTAGAACTTGCAACAACAAAGTAGAGGGCGTCTAACTTGTTTTTGCAGGGCATGCTGTGATGTGATATGGTCAGGACATGATGCTAAATTTTATTGTATGAGATGATCATGTTTTGAACGGAGTTATCAAGAATGGCAGGGAGCCATATGGTTGTCGCTTTATTGTATGAAATGCAATCGCTATGTAATTGCTTTACTTTATCACTAAGCGGTAGTGATAGTCGTAGAAGCAATAGTTGGCGCGACGACAACGATGCTACGATGGAGATCAAGGTGTCCCGCCGGTGACGATGGTGATCATGATGGTGCTTTGGAGATGGAGATCAAAGGCACAAGATGATGATGGCCATATCATATCACTTATATTGATTGCATGCGATGTTTATCTTATACGCATCTTATTTTGCTTAGGTTGACGGTAGCATTATAAGATGATCTCTCACTAAATTTCAAGGTACAAGTGTTCTCCCTGAGTATGCACCGTTGCGAAAGTTCATCGTGCCGAGACACGACGTGATGATCGGGTGTGATAAGCTCTACGTTTACATACAATGGGTGCAAGCCAGTTTTGCACACGCAGAATACTCAGGTTAAACTTGACGAGCCTAGCATATGCAGATATGGCCTCGGAACACTGAGATCGAAGGTCGAGCGTGAATCATATAGTAGATATGATCAACATAGTGATGTTCACCATTGAAAACTACTCCATCTCACGTGATGATCGGACATGGTTTAGTTGATTTGGATCACGTGATCACTTAGATGATTAGAGGGATGTCTATCTAAGTGGGAGTTCTTAAGTAATTTGATTAATTAAACTTTAATTTATCATGAACTTAGTACCTGATAGTATTTTGCATGTCTATGTTGTTGTAAATAGATGGCCCGTGTTGTTGTTCCGTTGAATTTTAATGTGTTCCTAGAGAAAGCTAAGTTGAAAGATGATGGTAGCAACTACACGAACTGGGTCCGTAACTTGAGGATTATCCTCATTGCTACACAGAAGAATTACGTCCTGGAAGCACCGCTAGGTGCCAAACCCGCTGCAGGAGCAACACCAGATGTTATAAACGTCTGGCAGAGCAAAGCTGATGACTACTCGATAGTTCAGTGTGCCATGCTTTACGGCTTAGAACCGGGACTTCAACGATGTTTTGAACGTCATGGAGTATATGAGATGTTCCAGGAGTTGAAGTTAATATTTCAAGCAAATGCTCGGATTGAGAGATATGAAGTCTCCAATAAGTTCTACTGTTTGCAAGATGGAGGAGAATAGTTCTGTCGGTGAGCATATACTCAAAATGTCCGGGTATAACAATCACTTGATTCAAGCTGGGAGTTAATCTTCCGGATGATAGTGTCATTGATGTAATTCTTCAATCATCGCCACCAAGATACAAGAGCTTCGTGATGAACTATAACATGCAAGGGATGGATAAGACAATTCCCGAGCTCTTCGCAATGCTAAAGGCTGCGGAGGTAGAAATCAAGAAGGAGCATCAAGTGTTGATGGTCAACAAGACCACCAATTTCAAGAAAAAGGGTAAGGGAAGAAGGGGAACTTCAAGAAGAATGGAAAGCAAGTTCTTGCTCAAGTGAAGAAACCCAAGTCTAGACCTAAGCACGAGGCTGAGTGCTTCTCTTGCAAAGGACTGGTCCTTTGGAAGAGGAACCTCCCCAAGTATTTGGAAGATAAGAAGTATGTCAAGGTGAACAAAGGTATATGTGATATACAATATATTGATGTGTACCTTACTAATGCTCGCATGATAGCACACAGGTATCTCGATACTGGTTTTGTTGCTAATATTTGCAACTCGAAATAGGGACTACGGATTAAGCGAAGATTGGCTAAGGACAAGGTGACGATGCGCGTGGGAAATGGTTCCAAAGTCGATGTGATCGCGGTCGGCACGCTACCACTACATCTACCTTCGGGATTAGTTTGGACACTGAATAATTGTTATTTGGTGCCGCGTTAAGCATGAACATTATATCTGGATCTTGTTTGATGTGAGACGGTTATTCATTTAAATCAGAGAATAATGATTGTTCTATTTATATGAGTAATATCTTTTATGGTCATGCACCCTTGAAGAGTGGTCTATTTATATTGAATCTCGATAGTAGTGATACACATATTCATAATATTGAAGCCAAAAGATGCAGAGTTGATAATGATAGTGCAACTCATGTGTGTCACTGCCGTTTTGGTCATATTGGTGTAAAGCGAATGAAGAAACTCCATTCTGATGGACTTTTGGAATCACTTGATTATGAATCACTTGGTACTTGCGAACCATGCCTCATGGGCAAGATGACTAAAACTCCGTTCTCCGGAACAATGGAGCAAGCAACAGATTTGTTGGAAATCATACATACTGATGTATGTGGTCCAATGAATGTTGAGGCTCGCGGCGGGTATCGTTATTTTCTCACCTTCGCATATGATTTGAGCAGATATGGGTATATCTACTTGATGAAGCATAAGTCTGAAACATTTGAAAAGTTCAAAGAATTTCAGAGTGAAGTGGAAAATCATCGTAACAAGAAAATAAAGTTTCTACGATCTGATCGTGGAGGAGAATATTTGAGTTACGAGTTTGGTCTTCATTTGAAACAATGCGGAATAGTTTCGCAACTCACACCACCCGGAACACCACGGCGTAATGGTGTGTCCGAACGTCGTAATCGTACTTTACTGTATATGGTGTGATCTATGATGTCTCTTGCTGATTTATCACTATCGTTTTGGGGTTATGCTTTAGAGACGGGCATTCACGTTAAATAGGGCACCATCTAAATCCGTTGAGACGACACCTTATGAACTACGGTTCGACAAGAAACCAAAGTTGTCGTTTCTTAAAGTTTGGGGCTGCGATGCTTATGTGAAAAAGCTTCAACCTGATAAGCTCAAACCCAAATTAGAGAAATGTGTCTTCATAGGATACCCAAAGGAGACTGTTGGGTACACCTTCTATCACAGATCCGAAGGAAAGACATTCGTTGCTAAGAATGGATCCTTTCTAGAGAAGGAGTTTCTCTCGAAAGAAGTGAGTGGGAGGAAAGTAGAACTTGATGAGCTAATTGTACCTGCTCCCTTATTGGAAAGTAGTTCATCACAAAAATCTGTTCCTGTAACTCCTACACCAATTAGTGAGCAAGCTAATGATGATGATCATGTAACTTCAGATCAAGTTACTACCGAACCTCGTAGGTCAACTAGAGTAAGATCTGCACCAGAGTGGTACGGTAATCCTGTTCTGGAGGTCATGTTACTTGACCATGACAAACCTACGAACTATGAGGAAGCGATGATGAGCCCAGATTTCGCGAAATGGCTTGAGGCCATGAAATCTGAGATGGGATCCATGTATGAGAACAAAGTGTGGACTTTGGTTGACTTGCCCGATGATCGGCAAGCCATCGAGAATAAATGGATCTTCAAGAAGAAGACAGATGCTGACCGTAATGTAGCTGTCTACAAAGCTCGACTTGTTGTGAAAGGTTTTCAACAAGTTCAAGGAGTTGACTACGATGAGACCTTCTCACCCGTAGTGATGCTTAAGTCCGTCCGAATCATGTTAGCAATTGCTGCATTTTATGATTATGAAATTTGGCAAATGGATGTAAAGACTGCATTTCTGAATGGATTTCTGGAAGAAGAGTTGTATATGATGCAACCTGAAGGTTTTATCAATCCAAAGGATGCTAACAAAGTGTGCAAGCTCCAGCGATCCATCCATGGACTGGTGCAAGCATCTCGGAGTTGGAATAAACGTTTTGATAGTGTGATCAAAGCATATGGTTTTATCTGAGACTTTTGGAGAAGCTTTGTATTTACAAGAAAGTTAGTGGAAGCTCTGTTGCATTTCTAATATTATATGTGGATGACATATTGTTGATTGGAAATGATATAGAATTTCTGGATAGCATAAAAGGATACTTGAATAAGAGTTTTTCAATGGAAGACCTCGGTGAAGCTGCTTATATATTGGGCATTAAGATCTATAGAGATAGATCAAGACGCTTAATTGGACTTTCACAAAGCACATACCTTGATAAAGTTTTGAGGAAGTTCAAAATGGATCAAGCAAAGAAAGGGTTCTTGCCTGTGTTACAAGGTGTGAAGTTGAGTTAGACTCAATGCCCGACCACTGCAGAAGATAGAGAGAAAATGAAAGGTGTTCCCTATGCTTCATCTATTGGCTCTATCATGTATGCAATGTTGTGTACTAGACCTGATGTGTACCTTGCTATAAGTTTAGCAGGGATGTACCAAAGTAATCCAAGAGTGGATCACTGGACAGCGGTCAAGAACATCCTCAAATACCTGAAAAGGACTAAGGATGTGTTTCTCGTTTATGGAGGACACAAAGAGCTCGTCGTAAATGGTTACGTCGATGCAAGTTCACACTGATCCGGATGACTCTAAGTCACAAACCGGATACGTGTTTATATTGAACGGTGGAGCTGTCAGTTGGTGCAGTTCTAAAAAAAGTGTCGTGGCGGGATCTACGTGTGAAGCGGAGTACATAGCTGCTTGAGCGACAAATGAAGGAGTCTAGATGAAGGAGTTCATATCCGATCTAGGTGTCATACCTAGTGCATTGGGTCCAATGAAAATCTTTTGTGACAATCTTGGTGCAATTGCCTTGGCAAAGGAATCCAGATTTCACAAGAGAACCAAGCACATCAAGAGACGCTTCAATTCCATCCGCGATCAAGTCAAGGAGGGAGACATAGAGATTTGCAAGATACATACGGATCTGAATGTTGTAGATCCGTTGACTAAGCCTCTCTCACGAGCAAAACATGATCAGCACCAAGACTCCATGGTTGTTAGAATCATTACTGTGTAATCTAGATTATCGACTCTAGAGCAAGTGGGAGACTGAAGGAAATATGCCCTAGAGGCAATAATAAAGTTGTTATTTATATTTCCTTATATCATGATGAATGTTTATTATTCATGCTAGAATTGTATTAACCGGAAACTTAGTACATGTGTGAATACATAGACAAACAGAGTGTCACTAGTGTGCCTCTACTTGACTAGCTCGTTGAATCAAAGATGGTTAAGTTTCCTAGCCATAGACATGAGTTGTCATTTGATTAACGGGATCACATCATTAGAGAATGATGTGATTGACTTGACCCATACATTAGCTTAGCATTTGATCGTTTAGTATATTGCTATTGCTTTCTTGATGACTTATACATGTTCCTATGACTATGAGATTATGCAACTCCCGAATACCAGAGGAACACTTTGTGTGCTACCAAACGTCACAACATAACTGGGTGATCATAAATGTGCTCTACAGGTGTCTCCGATGGTACTTGTTGAGTTGACATAGATCAAGATTAGGATTTGTCACTTCGATTGTCGGAGAGGTATCTCTGGGCCCTCTCGATAAAGCACATCACTATAAGCCTTGCAAGCAATGCAACTAATGAGTAACTTGCGGGATGATGCATTACGGAACGAGTAAAGAGACTTGCCGGTAACGAGATTGAACTAGGTATTGAGATACCGATGATCGAATCTCGGGCAAGTAACATACCGATGACAAAGGGAACAACGTATGTTGTTATGCTGTTTAACTGATAAAGATCTTCGTAGAATATGTAGGAACCAATATGAGCATCTAGGTTCCGCTATTGGTTATTAACCGGAGACGTGTCTAGGTCATGTCTACATAGTTCTCGAACCTGTAGGGTCCGCACGCTTAACGTTCGGTGACGATCGGTAATATGAATTTATGTGTTTTGATGTACCGAAGGTAGTTCGGAGTCCCGGATAAGATCACGGACATGACGACGAGTCTCGAAATGGTCAAGACATAAAGATCGATATATTGGATGACTATGTTTGCACTTCGGAAGGGTTCCGAGAGAGTTTGGACAAATACCGGAGTACCGGGGGGTTACCGGAACCCCCCGGGGAGTGTAATGGGCCTCATGGGCCTTGGTGGAGAGAGGAAGGGGCAGCCAGGGCAGGCCGCGCGCCCCCTCCCCCACTAGTGTGAATTGGACAAGGAAGGGGGGCGGCGCCCCCCTTTTTCCTTCCCCCTCTCTCCTCCTTCCTTCCCTCCTACTCCTACTCTTGGAAGGAGTGGAATCCTACTCCCAATGGGAGTAGGACTCCCCTTGGGGCGCGCCTAGGAGGACGGCCTCCTCCCCCTCCTCCACTCCTTTATATACGGGGGAGGGGGCACCCCATAGACACACAAGTTGATCATTGATCTCTTAGCCGTGTGCGGTGCCCCCCTCCACCATAATCCACCTCGGTCATATCATAGCGGTGCTTAGGCAAAGCCCTGCGTCGGTAGCTTCATCATCACCGTCATCACGCCGTCGTGATGACAAAGCTCTCCCTCGAATCTCTACTGGATCATGAGTTCGTGGGACGTCACCGAGCTGAAGGTGTGCAGATCGCGAAGGTGTCGTACGTTCGGTACTAGGATCAGTCGATCGTGAAGACGCACGACTACATCAACCGCGTTGTCTTAACGCTTCCGCTTATGGTCTATGAGGGTACATGGATGACACTCTCCCCTCTCGTTGCTATGCCTCACCATGATCTTGCATGTGCGTAGGATTTTTTTTATATTACTATGTTTCCCAACATTCCAAACTATTCCTTGCAAAACTTAGATGAAATTCTTCATAAGTATGTTGCCTTAAGTAAGATGAATTCCAATGATCCTAAGTTTGGTGATTGTCTATTTGAGCTTACTAACCTCAGCGTACCAAAGGAGATGTTGGAATCATTAGCAATATCTTCTCCGAAGCTATTAGAATTCATAAAGATGAACATTGTGATAATCATTTATCTAATGAATCACTCTCTCTAGGAATTGATCAATCACAAGACGATGTTGAACATGGATACTATGATGAGGATGATGATAGTGAATTTGATCTCGATGAGTCTATGAGACACTTTGGTCTTATGGCTAATCTTCGCGGCTACATGGCTGGAGGAAAGGAATGGGTCCTTGATAGTGGATGTACCAATCACATGACTGGAGATAAGGATATGTTTCGTGAGCTTGCTGAAAATGAAGGCCCTCGAAAGTATGTCACCTTCGATGATAACTCAAAGGGTAAGGAGGTTTGGCCTTGGTAAGGTGGCCATCTCACATGATAGCTCCATACAAAATGCTATGTTCGTTGAATCTCTTCGATATAATCTACTTTCCGTATCTAGACTTGCTGACTTTGGTTTCAATGTCCTATTTACTGAAGTACATTGCCAAGTGTTTCGTAGAGATAACCACAATATGGTCTTTACCGGTATCCGTAGAGGTGATCTTTACATTGTTGATTTCACTAAAAAGGCTCAACCTAGAACTTGCTTAATTGCTAAATCTTCTAAAGGTTGGTTGTGCCATAGAAGGTTAGGTCATGTGGGCATGTGAAATCTTGATAAGCTTATTAAAGGTAATCATATCCTTGGAGTAAAAGATGTTATATTTGACAAGGATAGATTGTGCAGTGCTTGTCAAGCAGGAAAACAAGTTGGAGGAAGTCATCCCGTGAAGAACATCATGACCACGAGAAGACTGCTCGAGCTACTTCATATGGATCTCTTCGGTCCCAATGCCTACAAAAGTCTCGGTGGCAACTCATTTGGTCTAGTCATGGTCGATGATTTTTCAAGATTACGTGGGTGTTCTTTCTTGATGATAAATCGTAGGTCCAAAAGATCTTCAAGAACTTCGCTAGGAAGGCCCAAAATCAATTTGAAGTGAAGATCAAGAAGGTTCACAGCGACAATGGAACAGAGTTCAAGAACACAAAAGTGGATACCTTTCTTGACGAGGAAGGGATTTCACATGAGTTCTCGGCTACGTACACACCTCAACAAAATGGAGTTGTTGAGAGGAAGAACCGAACTCTTATTGAGATGGCTAGAACAATGCTTGATGAGTACAAGACGCAAAAACACTTTTGGGCGGAAGCGGTTCAGACGGCTTGTCATGCAACAAATCGCTTGTATTTACACAAGCTACTCGCCAAGACGACATACGAGCTTCTCACCGGTAAAAAAACCCAAGTTGGATACTTTCAAGTATTCGGCTCAAAGTGTTACATTCTTGATAAGCATCATCGTTCTAAATTTGCTCCTAAATCTCATGAGGGTTTCCTACTTGGTTATGGCTCAAACTCTCACACTTACCGTGTCTACAAAAAGTTTGATGAATCTAACGGCTCGCAAGTAGAGCAATTGCCAATTGATGTAGGAGATAAAGATCCTTCGGAAGCAATCCAAGACTTGTCTATTGGCAAGATTCGTCCAACGGAGGTGAAGGAAAGTACCTTGTCCGTCCAAGTGGAAGCTTCTACCTCACGTCAAGGTGAACCAAGAGTTGACATGGAAGACACACCAAGATGAAGAAAATGAGGAAGTACACCAACATGAACCTCATCAACCTCCTTCTCCACCACGACAAGAGAACGACAACGCCAACAATGAAGAAGGCCAAGAAGAAGAACAAGATGAAGAAGAAGATGTTCCACCCCGACCCAAGCAAAAGCTCTCACGAGTTCGAGCAAGAGTCTCAAGAGACCATCCAGTCGAACAAATCTTCAATGATATCCAAACCAGGAGAATCACTCGCTCTAAAACTCGTTTGGCTAATTTTTGTGAACATTATTCATTCATCTCTAGCATTGAACCTATGAAGGTTGAATAAGCATTGGAAGATCCAGATTGGATAAATGCCATGCATGAAGAGCTACACAACTTTGAGAGAAACCAAGTGTGGACATTGGTTGAGAAGCCCGACAACAACCACAACATCGTCGGTACCAAATGGGTTTTTCGCAACAAGCAAGACGAAGATGGAAAAGTCGTTCGCAACAAAGCATGTCTCGTCGTCCAAGGCTACACTCAATTCGAAGGTATGGACTATGGTGAGACATACGCCCCCGTTGCTAGACTTGAGTCCATCCGCATCTTACTTGCCTATGCTAATCACCATGATATCACCTTATCCAAATGGACATTAAAAGTGATTTTCTAAATGGTGAAATTGAGGAGGAAGTTTATGTTAAACAACCTCCTGGATTTGTTAATCCTAAGAAACCCGACCATGTTTACAAACTTCATAAAGCTCTTTATGGTCTTAAACAAGCTCCTAGAGCGTGGTACAAATGCTTGACCAAGTTCCTTATTGAGAAAGGCTTTGAGATTGGAAAGATTGATTCTACTCTTTTTACTAAAAGGGTTAATGGTGAATTATTTGTGTGCCAAATTTATGTTGATGATATCATATTTTGTTCGACTAACCCTCATTTTAGTGAAAAGTTTGGGAAGCTAATGTCGAAGAAGTTTGAGATGTCTATGATGAGTGAACTCAAGTTCTTTCTTGGTTTGCAAATCAAGCAAACTAAGGAAGGAACCTTTGTTTCTCAAACAAAGTACACCAAGGACTTATTCAAGAAGTTCAACATGCAAGAAAGCAAAGGTATGAAAACACCCATGCCTAGTAGTGGACATCTTGACTTGACTAAGGATGGCAAATCGGTTGACAAAAAGGTTTATCGTTCTACGATTGGTTCACTGTTATATCTATGTGCCTCCCATCCCGATACTATGCTAAGTGTGTGCATGTGTGCACGATATCAAGCGGCCCCAAAGAGTATCATCTTAAGGTTGTGAAAAGGATAGTGAGATACTTAATTCACACACAAAATTTTGGCATTTGGTATCCTAAGAGGTCTTCGTTTGATCTTGTTGGCTACTCCGATTCGGACTATGTCGGAGACAAGTTTGATAGAAAGTCCACTTTGAGTACTTGTCAATTTCTTGGTAGATCTCTTGTGTCTTGGTCCTCCAAGAAACAAAACTCGGTATCCTTATCCACCACCGAAGCGGAATACATTGCCGCCGGTTCATGTTGTGCTCAATTTCTATGGATGACCCAAACTCTTAAGGATTATGGGATCTATGTGAAACATGTTCCATTGCTTTGTGACAATGAAAGTGCTATTAAGATTGCTCATAATCCCATGCAACATTATCGAACTAAGCATATTTAAGTTCGTCATCATTTCATTCGAGATCATGTTGCTAAAGGGGACATTGATCTTAAGCATGTTCTTACCGATAAGCAATTGGCGAATATATTCACCAAACCGCTTGATGAGAAAGTATTTTGCCGTTTGAGAGGTGAATTGAACATCATTGATGCTTCAAACTTGGAGTAGAAACTCCATTTGGATACATGCAAGGCATGATCCTTTGACTAATCCTTGATATTTCTCTTATGATGATGATCATATGTCTTGGATATATTTGCACCCTTGGATGCTATCTAACCCTTGTAGGTACTTGGATGAATCTAAATCTATGAGATTGCAACTCACTCACATCTTGAACAATCTCCACATCACCAAGCCTCTACAATTTGGTGGTTGAAGTCAAGGAAGCATAAAATCCTTCAGTATATCCTTTGACAAATTTTGTATATCAAATTTAATTTGGTATCAAATTTCATGATTGTCATTTAGGATACACAAGTTCTCTTCCTTGCAAGACTAACCCACATAGGTAGATGAACTCAAACTACAACTGGTGCTCCCAACCATTGATGAGCTACATCAACCTTGAGCATCCCACACAAGTTCAACTACATGATCAAGATCAACACCACCACCCAAGGTATGTTATTCCATCTTAGAGAAGCTTTACCCCAAGACATGGATCAAAGCAGCTCAACAAGATGCAAATACATCAAATGATTAAACGAAAAATGGTAACCCCATTTTGAGCTTAAAGGATGAGTATGACCTACGATCAAGTGTTCTCACTTGACTCCTCAATCAATATACTCTAACATAGGTGACGTTGTCGCCGACCAATTCTAGATGAAGTTCTCTAGTGTTTCTCTGTGTTCTTGCATTTGTTTCTTGCATCTTTGTTTCCCTTCTTAATTCAAAAAAAACCTTCATCTAGATTTCATTTCTTTGTTCTGCATTCCCTACATCCAATTCATTGCAAATACTTCAGTTAATTACTTGCAAAATTTTGTGAGATCTTATCTGCCTAGTGAGTTGAGAGGACAAAATGTTCTCTCTGTGTTGAACTCGGACACACCGGATTGCCACTTTCGGTCAACCCGAACCATCTCGGTGCCACCGAAGAAAACAACTCGGTGTTACTGATGTCAATGCGGAGAAGACACTTTTCCATTTGCATTCTGCGTATTTGTTCCAGTTTCACTCAATGATTCTTGTCCTCTACCAGCATCACATTCTATATGTTGCTTTGCTTTGTAACTCAAGGACCAAACCTATTTTGAATCACAATCCAGAAGATCCCTTCTTCGAAACTGATGTCAAAGGGGGAGAGAGAGATCACATCAAAGCTTAATCACTTCAAAAGGGGGAGAATACTTCAAAGGGGAAGAGTGATGAATCACATCAAAGAGCCCCAGATGCTTGGTATTCAAGAGGAGAGAAGTCACATGTCCTCAAGAGGGGAAAGACATGTTAGTTTGTGCTATGTTTTTGTGTGCTTTGATTTGTTTTGCTCTGATTTTATTTTCCTTTTGCTCGATTTTCTTTTCCCTGCCTTCTCCCATTATCCAATATAAGATTCGGGGGGAGAAAGACATCTAAGGGAAGGAAATCTTGAATTCGTTGCATATCTTTTACCTTTGGTGACATGTCTATATCCAATAGGAGTACCTAGTACTCATTCACTACATGTCATCCCAATCTTGGTACTCTTGTGGTTTGCAGTTATTGCTCTGTCTAGTAGATGTATCTGTGTTATCTAACATTGTTTACTCAGGTTCATCTCTTCCTAAGCCAGCTCAAGACCACTAGGTAAGTATATGCATCACATTCATGTGCATGATGATCTCTTGTTGATGTACATATTGTTTGCAAGAAGGACTCATGAGCATGAAGGTACAATTCCTATATTCATATCATTTGCTCTCATGCATATAGCCAAGATACATGTAACTCATTGCTTGCTCTGTCATGCTTATGCATTCACATGCTCTCATACTCTATATTTACATGATTGCATACATGTAGGGGGAGCCTATGCATGTTACATGTCTTTCCAAAGCTTTACTTTCTATTATGTATATCTTTATCTAAAGCTTTGATGTATGTTGTCATCAATTACCAAAAAGGGGGAGATTGAAAGCACAAGTGCTCCTGGGTGATTTTGGTAATTAATGTCAACATATCCCTTGTTGGACTAATACTTTTATCCAGTATATCTCAGATGAGTTCAACAAATGGAGTGGCATGGATTAGGAATGTGGACCCCTCAAAATGCTAAGGACTCTTATTGGCTCAAGCTTAAGACTCTGCATTTTCATTTTAGTGATCCAAGATCACATTGAGTCCATAGGAAAAGCCAATACTATTAAAAGGGGATGAGGTGTTGCATAATGGATTGCTTGCTCAAAGTGCTTAGTGATATGCTCCAAAGCCCTCAACCACTTTCTCATATCCACATATGTCCCAAACCAATAGTCAAACTCGGCCCTACCGATTTGATCTATCCGGCACCACCGAGTTCACTTGACATAGCCACTGCCAGAAACCCTAATCAGTTCGGCCTCACTGATGGGATCCCGGTCACACCGAGATGGGCTTGCAAACTCTGTGGTTCCTGTTGCATTAATTTCGGTCTTACCGAGATATGTAATCGGTCTCATCGAGTTTGCTTGACCAACTCTCTGGTTAGCTTATTACCAAAGTCAGTCCACAGAGTTTGTGTAATCGGTCAAACCGAGATGAGGTTTTACCCTAGGGATAATTAATTTGGTGCCCTTTGTTGTGTCCCACTCGGCAGGTTTACCCCTAGTTTTCGAAAACACTTGTTATTGCCCAAATCACTTTGCTCCTCTTATGCTTTTGCCCTTTGACCGTTTGACCATCACTTTGAAAACTTCAAAAAAAATCATACCAACTCGGAAAAATTCAAATAAGATATCAAAATGTTGGAAAAGCATCACCTATATGCGTGTCATTTGCATTCATGAAAAAGTGTCGGCTAGTCCCCATCTCAGGTTTAGCTCATATCATCTTAGCATGAACAGTAAAATCTAAAAAAGTTCTAAAAATACTAAAAAAAATTGGTAGCAAACTTTAAACAATGTTTTGAGTGCTTGCCAAGTTTCATAAGGGAATGGCATTCGTGGAAGTCGTGGTAAAAAGAAGAAATTTTGGAGCATTGATTTTTGTTTTTTGCCACGACTTCCACGAATGCCATTCCCTTATGAAACTTGGCAAGCACTCAAAACATTGGTCAAAGTTTTCCACCAATTCTTTTTAGAATTTTTAGAATTTTTTTAGATTTTACTGTTCATGCTAAGATGATATGAGCTAAAAATAAAATGGGGACTGGCCAACACTTTTTTTCATGAATGCAAATGACATGCACATATAGGTGATGCTTTTCTGAACATTTTGATATCTTATTTGGATTTTTCTGAGTTAGTATGAATTTTTTATGAAGTTTTCAAAGTGATGGTCAAACGGTCAAAGGGCAAAAGCATAAGAGGAGCAAAGTGGTTTGGGCAGGAACAAGTGTTTTTGGAAACTAGGGGTAAACCTGCCGAGTGTGACCTAACTAGGGGCATAAAATCAATTATCCCTTTACCCTAACCCTAGCACATCAGTCCCACCGAGTTGATCATATCGGTCCCACCAAAATGCCTAATGGTCACATTATGAACTGAATCGGTCTGACCAAGTTTTCTGATTCGGTCCCATCGAGTTTGGTAAATTGTGTGTAATGGTTAGATTTTGTGTGGAGGCTATATATACGCCTCCACTCGTTCTTCATTTGTGGAGAGAGCTATCAGAACGTGCCTACACTTCCAGCATACATTTTCTGAGAGAGAACCACCTACTCATGTGTTGAGACCAAGATATTCCATTCCAACCACGAGAATCTTGATCTCTAGCCTTCCCCAAGTTGCTTTCCACTCAAATCATCTTTCTACCAAATTGAAATCTGTGAGAGAGTTGAGTGTTGGGGAGACTATCATTTGAAGCACAAGAGCAAGGAGTTCATCATCAACACGCCATTTATTACCTTATGGAGACTGGTGTCTCCTAGATTGGTTAGGTTTCACTTGGGAGCCTCCGTCAAGATTGTGGAGTTGAACCAAGGAGTTTGTACGTGCAAGGAGATCGCCTACTTCGTGAAGATCTACCCTAGTGAGGCAAGTCCTTCGTGGGCGATGGCCATGGTGGGATAGACAAGGTTGCTTCTTCGCGGACCCTTCATGCGGGGAGCCCTTCGTGGACTCGCGCAACCGTTACCCTTCGTGGGTTGAAGTCTCCACCAACGTGGATGTACGATAGCACCACCTATCAAAACCACAGGAAAAACCTTCGTGTCTCCAATTTGTGTTTGCATACTCCAATCCCATCCCTTTACATCCTTGCAACTTGCATGCTTTACTTTTTGTTGCTCATATACTCTTGCCATGCTTGCTTGAAATGTATTGTGAATGCTTAAACTTGTGCTAAAACTCCACCTTAACTTGAAGAACTTAAAAACTGCTACTTTTCTTTGTTGAGGATCTAATCACCCCCCCTCTAGACACCTCTTCTTGATCCTTTCAAAATTGCATCTTGCTACCTCTTGAGCCTGCGTTGGTTTTCCCTTGAAGAGGAAAGGGTGATGCGGCAAAGTAGCGTAAGTATTTCCCTCAGTTTTGAGAACCAAGGTATCAATCCAAGAGGAGGCTACGACGAGTCCCTCGCACCTACACAAAACAAATAAATCCTCGCCACCAACGCGATAAGGGGTTGTCAATCCCTTCACGGTCACTTACGAGAGTGAGATCTGATAGATATGATAGGATAATATTTTTGGTATTTTTATGATAAAGATGCAAAGTAAAATAAAAGCAAAGTAAAAAAGCAAAGGAAATAACTAAGTGTTGGAAGATTAATATGATGAAGATAAATCCGGGGGCCATAGGTTTCACTAGTGGCTTCTCTCAAGAGCATAAGTATTTTATGGTGGGTGAACAAATTATTGTTGAGCCATTGACAGAATTGAGCATAGTTATGAGAATATCTAGGTATGATCATGTATATAGACATCACGTCCGAGACAAGTAGACCGACTCACCTGCATCTACTACTATTACTCCACTCATCGACCGCTATCCAAAGCATGCATCTAGAGTATTAAGTTCATGAAAACAGAGTAACGCCTTAAGCAAGATGACATGATGTAGAGGGATAAATTCATGCAATATGATAAAACCCCATCTTGTTATCCTCGATGGCAACAATACAATACGTGCCTTGCTGCCCCTACTATCACCGGGAAAGGACAACGCAAGATTGAACCCAAAGCTAAGCACTTCTCCCATTGCAAGAAAGATCAATCTAGTAGGCCAAACCAAACTGATAATTCGAAGAGACTTGCAAAGATAACCAATCATACATAAAAGAATTCAGAGAAGATTCAAATATTGTTCATATATAATCTTGATCATAAACCCACAATTCATCGGTCTCAACAAACACACCACAAAAAGAAGATTACATCGAATAGATCTCCACGAGAGAGGGCGAGAACATTGTATTGAGATCCAAAAAGAGAGAAGAAGCCATCTAGCTACTAACTATGGACCGAAGGTCTGAGGTAAACTACTCACACTTCGTCGGAGAGGCTATGGTGTTGATGTAGAAGCCCTCCGTGATGGATGCCCCTCCGTGCAGAGCTCGGAATAGGCCCCAAGATGGGATCTCGTGGTAGATGCAGAAGGTTGCGGCGGTGGAATTAGGTTTTGGCTCCGTGTCGATCGTTTGAAGTGCGTAGGTATATATAGGAGGAAGGAGTACGTCGGTGGAGCAACAGGGGGCCCATGAGGGTGGAGGGCGCGCCCCCCTACCTCGTGGCCTCCTCTTTTGTTTCTTGACATAGGGTCCAAGTCTCCTGGATCATATTCTTCCTAAAAATCACGTTCCCGAAGGTTTCATTCCGTTTGGACTCCGTTTGATATTCCTTTTACGCAAAACTACGAAATAGGCAAAAAACAACAGCAATTGGCTGGGCCTCCGGTTAATAGGTTAGTACCAAAAAAATATAAAAGTGAATAATAAAGCCCAATAATGTCCAAAACAGTAGATAATATAGCATGGAGCAATCAAAAATTATAGATACGTTGGAGACGTATCGGGCATCCCCAAGCTTAATTCACCTTTCGTCCTCGAGTAGGTAAATGATAAAAACAGAATTTTTGATGCGGAGTGCTACTTGGCATAATTTCAATGTAATTCTTCTTAATTGTGGTATGAATATTCAGATCCAAAAGATTTAAGACAAAAGTTTAATATTGACATAAAAATAATAATACTTCAAGCATACTAACTAAGCAATCATGTCTTCTCAAAATAACATGGCCAAAGAAAGTTATCCCTACGGAATCATATAGTCTGGCTATGCTCTATCTTCACCACACAAAGTATTTAAATCATGCACAAGCCCGATGACAAGCCAAGCAATTGTTTCATACTTTTAACGTTCTCAAAATTTTTCAATCTTCACGCAATACATGAGCGTGAGCCATGGATATAGCACTATATGTGGAATAGAATGGTGGTTGTGGAGAAGACAAAAAGGGAGAAGATAGTCTCACATCAACTAGGCGTATCAACGGACTATGGAGATGCCCATCAATAGATATTAATGTGAGTGAGTAGGGATTGCCATGCAACGGATGCACTAGAGCTATAAGTATATGAAAGCTCAACAAAAGAAACTAAGTGCGTGTGCATCCAACTCGCTTGCTCACGAAGACCTAGGGCATTTTGAGGAAGCCCATCATTGGAATATACAAGCTAAGTTCTATAATGAAAAATTCCCACTAGTATATGAAAGTGAAAAAATGAGAGACTCTCTATCATGGTGCTACTTTGAAGCACTAGTGTGGTAAAAGGATAGTAACATTGTCCCTTCTATCTTTTTCTCTCATTTTTTTATTTGGGCCTTTTCTCCTTTTTTTGGCCTCTTTTTTTTGTCTGGAGTCTCATCCCGACTTGTGGGGGAATCATAGTCTCCATCATCCTTTTCCTCACTTGGGATAATGCTCTAGAAATGAAGATCATCACACTTTTATTTTCTTACAACTCAACAATTACAACCCGATACTTAGACCAAAATATGACTCCATATGAATGCCTCCGGTGGTGTACCGGGATATGCAATGAATCAAGAGTGACATGTATGAAAGAATTATGAACGGTGGCTTTGCCACAAATACGATGCCAACTACATGATCATGCAAAGCAATATGACAATGATGGAGTGTGTCATAATAAACGGAACAGTGGAAAGTTGCATGGCAATATATCTCGGAATGGCTATGGAAATGCCATGATAGGTAGGTATGGTGGCTGTTTTGAGGAAGGTTTATGGTGGGTGTATGATACCGGCGAAAAGTGCGCGGTATTAGAGAGGCTAGCAATGGTGGAAGGAAGAAGGGTGCATATAATCCATGGACTCAACATTAGTCATAAAGAACTCATATACTTATTGCAAAAATCTACAAGTTATCAAAGCGAAGTATTACGCGCATGCTCCTAGGGGGATAGATTGGTAGGAAAAGACCATCGCTCGTCCCCGACCGCCACTCATAAGGAAGAAAATCAATAAATAAATCATGCTCCGACTTCATCACATAACGGTTCACCATACATGCAAGCTACGGGAATCACAAACTTTGACACAAGTATTTCTCAAATTCACAACTACTCAACTAGCATGACTCTAATATCACCATTTTTATATCTCAAAACAATTATCAAGCATGAAACTTTTCTTAGTATTCAACACACTCATAAGAAAGTTTTTACTAATCTTGAATACCAAGCATATTAGGATTATTTAAGAAAATTACCATGCTATTTAAGACTCTTAAAATAATCTAAGTGAAGCATGAGAGATCAGTAGTTTCTATAAAACAAATCCACCACCGTTCTCTAAAAGATATAAGTGAAGTACTAGAGCAAAACTATATAACTCAAAAGATATAAGCGAAGCACATAGAGTATTCTAACAAATTCCAAATCATGTATGGCTCTCTCAAAAGGTGTGTACAGCAAGGATGATTGTGGTAAACTAAAAAGCAAAGACTCAAATAATACAAGACGCTCCAAGCAAAACACATATCATGTGGTGAATAAAAATATAGCTCCAAGTAAAGTTACCGATGGAAGTAGACGAAAGAGGGGATGCCTTCCGGGGCATCCCCAAGCTTTGGCTTTATGGTGTCCTTAGATTATCTTGGGGGTGCCATGGGCATCCCCAATCTTAGGCTCTTTCCACTCCTTGTTCCATAATCCATCAAAATCTTTCACCCAAAACTTGAAAACTTCACAACACAAAACTTAACAGAAATCTCGTGAGCTCTGTTAGCGAAAGAAAGCAAAAGACCACTTCAAGGTACTGTAATTAACTCATTCTTTATTTATATTGTTGTTAAACCTACTGTATTCCAACTTCTCTATGGTTTATAAACTATTTTACTAGCCATAGATTCATCAAAATAAGCAAACAACACACGAAAAACAGAATCTGTCAAAAACAGAACAGTCTGTAGTAATCTGTAACTAACGCAAACTTCTGGAACTCCAAAAAATCAGCCAAAATAGGAAGACCTAGACAATTTGTTTATTGATCAGCAGCAATTGGAATCACTATTTTATCACGTTTTGATGATTTTTAATAATTATTTTTGTGAACAGAAAGTTTCTAGAAATTACAGCAAGATCAAATAACTATCATCCAAAAAGATCCTATAGGTTTAACTTGGCACAAACACTAACTAAAACATAAAAACACATCTAACCAGAGGCTAGATCAAATATTTATTCCTAAACAGAAGCAAAAAGCAAAAAACTAAAAAAATAAAATTGGGTTGCCTCCCAACAAGCGCTATCGTTTAACGCCCCTAGCTAGGCATAAAAGCAAGGATAGATCTAGGTATTGCCATCTTTGGTAGGCAATCCATAAGTGGCTCTCATGATAGATTCATATGGTAATTTTATTTTCTTCCTACGGAAATGTTCCATGCATTTCCTTAATGGAAATTGGAATCTAATATTCCCTTCCTTCATATCAATAATTGCACCAATCGTTCTAAGGAAAGGTCTAACAAGAATAATAGGACATGAAGGATTGCAATCTATATCAAGAACGATAAAATATACGGACACATAATTCCTATTTGCAACAATAAGAACATCATTAATTCTTCCCATAGGTTTCTTAATAGTGGAATCCGCAAAGTGCAAGTTTAGAGAGCAATCATCAAAATCACAGAAATCTAGCAAATCGCACAAAGTTTTGGGAATAGTGGAAACACTAGCACCCAAATCACATAAAGCATAGAACTCATGATCCTTAATCTTAATTTTAATAGTAGGTTCCCACTCATCATAAAGTATTCTAGGGATAGAAACTTCCAGCTCAAGCTTTTCTTCATAAGATTGCATCAAGGCATTAACGATATGTTTAGTAAACGCTTTATTTTGACTATAAGCATGAGGAGAATTTAGCACGGATTGCAACAAGGAAATACAATCTATCAAAGAGAAATTTTCATATTTAAATTCCTTGAAATCCAAAATAGTGGGTTTATTAGCAGCTAGGGTTTTGATTTCTTCGATCCCACTTTTATCATATTTAGCATCAAGATCTAAAAACTCCGAATTTTTGGAACGCCTTCTAGGTAAAGGTGGATCATATCCAGTCCCATCATTATCAAGATTCATATTGCAAAACAAAGATTTAATAGGGGACACATCAATAACTTTTAGATCTTCATCTTTATTTTCATAGAAATTTGAAGAACAGGCTTTCATAAAGTAATCTTTCTTATACGCATCCTAGCGGTTCTTTCTTTGCACTCATCAATGGAAATTCTCATGGCTTTGAGAGACTCATTGATATCATGCTTAGCAGGAATAGATTTAAGCTTTAAAGAATCAACATCAAGAGAAATTCTATCAACGTTCTTAGCCAATTCATCAACTTTAAGAGATTTCTCTTCAAGCAAAGCATTGAAATTCTTTTGTGAATTCATAAACTCTTTAACACTAGTCTCAAATTCAGAGGGAATCTTATTAAAATTTCCATAAGAGTTGTTGTTGGAATTTCCATAATTATTAGAGGAATTACTAGGATAAGGCCTAGGATTAAAGTTTCCTCTATCTGGCGTCGTTACCAAAATTATTCCTACCAACAAAATTCACATCCATAGATTCATTATTATTCTCAATCAAAGTAGACAAAGGCATATCATTAGGATCAGAAGAAGCACTCTTAGTAGCAAATGATTTCATAAGTTCATCCATCTTTCCACTCAAAACATTAATTTCTTCTATCGCATGCACTTTTTTATTAGTAGATCTTTCAGTGTGCCATTGAGAATAATTAACCATAATATTATCTAGGAGTTTAGTAGCTTCTCCTAAAGTGATTTCCATCAAGTGCCTCCCGCGGCCGAATCTAAAAGATTTCTAGAAGCAAAATTCAATCCAGCATAAAATTTTTGTATAATCATCCACAAATTCAAACCATGAGTAGGGCAATTACATATCATTAATTTCATCCTCTCCCAAGCTTGTGCAACATGTTCATGATCATGTTGATTAAAATTAATAATATCGTTTCTAAGAGAGATGATCTTAGTGGGAGGAAAATACTTAGAGATAAAAGCATCTTTGCACTTGTTCCAAGAATCAATACTATTTTTAGGCAAAGACGAAAACCAAGCTTTAGCACAATCTCTAAGCGAAAAAGGAAATGGCTTCAATTTAACAATATCATTATCAACATCTTTCTTCTTTTGCATATCACACAAATCAACGAAGCTATTTAAATGAGTAGCGGCATCTTCACTAGGAAGGCCGGCGAATTGATCTTTCATGACAAGATTCAACAAGGCAGCAATGATTTCACAAGATTCAGTATTGGTAAGAGGAGCAATCGTAGTGTTAAGGAAATCATTATTGTTGGTATTGGTAAAGTCACATAATTTGGTATTATCTTGAGCCATCGTGACAAACAAGCAATCCAACACACGAGCAAACAAAAAGCAAGCGAAAAAGAGGCGAACGAAAAAAGAGAGGGCGAATAAAACGGCAAGGGTGAAGTGGGGGAGAGGAAAACGAGAGGAAAATGGCAAATAATGTAATGCGGGAGATAAGGGTTTGTGATGGGTACTTGGTATGTTGACTTTTGCGTAGACATCCCCGGCAACGGCGCCAGAAATCCTTCTTGCTACCTCTTGAGCATTGCGTTGGTTTTCCCTTGAAGAGGAAAGGGTGATGCAGCAAAGTAGCATAAGTATTTCCCTCAGTTTTTGAGAACCAAGGTATCAATCCGGTGAGGAGGCTACGCATGAGTCCCTCGCACCTACACAAAACAAATAAATCCTCGCAACCAACACGATAAGGGGTTGTCAATCCCTTCACGGTCACTTACGAGAGTGAGATCTGATAGATATGATAGGATAATATTTTTGGTATTTTTATGATAAAGATGCAAAGTAAAATAAAAGCAAAGGAAAAAAGCAAAGGAAATAACGAAGTGTTGGAAGATTAATATGATGAAGATAGACCCGGGGGCCATAGGTTTCACTAGTGGCTTCTCTCAAGAGCATAAGTATTTTACGGTGGGTGAACGAATTACTGTCGAGCAATTGATGAATTGAGCATAGTTATGAGAATATCTAGGTATGATCATGTATATAGGCATCACGTCCGAGACAAGTAGACCGACTCCTGCCTGCATCTACTACTATTACTCCACTCATCGACCGCTATCCAGCATGCATCTAGAGCATTAAGTTCATGAAAACAGAGTAACGCCTTAAGCAAGATGGCATGATGTAGAGGGATAAATTCATGCAATATGATAAAAACCCCATATTGTTATCCTCGATGGCAATAATACAATACGTGCCTTGCTGCCCCTACTGTCACTTGGAAAGGACACCGCAAGATTGAACCCAAAGCTAAGCACTTCTCCCATTGCAAGAAAGATCAATCTAGTAGGCCAAACCAAACTGATAATTCGAAGAGACTTGCAAAGATAACTCATACATAAAAGAATTCAGAGAAGATTCAAATATTGTTCATATATAATCTTGATCATAAACCCACAATTCATCGGTCTCAACAAACACACCGCAAAAAGAAGATTACATCGAATAGATCTCAACGAGAGAGGGGATAACAATGTATTGAGATCCAAAAGAGAGAAGAAGCCATCTAGCTACTAACTATGGACCCGAAGGTCTGAGGTAAACTACTCACACTTCATCGGAGAGGCTATGGTGTTGATGTAGAAGCCCTCCGTGATGGATGCCCCCTCCGGCGGAGCTCCAGAACAGGCCCCAAGATGGGATCTCGTGGGTACAAAAGGTTGCGGCGGTGGAATTAGGTTTTTGTCTCCGTATTTGATCATTTGAAGTGCGTGAGGTATATATAGGAGGAAGGAATGCGTCGGTGGAGCAACGGGGGCCACGAGGGTGGAGGCGCGCATACAGGGGTTGGCGCGCCCCCTACCTCGTGGCCTCCTCTTTTGTTTCTTGACGTGAGGTCCAAGTCTCCCGGATCATATTCTTCCTAAAAATCACGTTCCCGAAGGTTTATTCCGTTTGGACTCCGTTTGATATTCCTTTTCTGCGAAACTCTGAAATAGGCAAAAAACAGCAATTCTGGGTTGGGCCACCAGTTAATAGGTTAGTCCCAAAAATAATATAAAACTGAATAATAAAGCCCAATAATGTCCAAAACAGTAGATAATATAGCATGGAGCAATCAAAACTTATAGATACGTTGGAGACGTATCACATCTCCTTAGCTTACACATTATACATGTGAATATGACACACCTTCCTATTTTTGGTACATAGTACATCTGCCTATCACACCATGTTCTTACATCAAACTACTGTTCTTGTGTATCCTGCATCTATCGCTTATGATGAGACAGTCACGCCCGTGGGTTAGTATGAGACGCGCTACTCTTATAAAGAGTGCAGTTTCATCCTCTCCACATGATTCTCAAGAAACAGCAAGCCTAAATGAAGATATCGAACGTAGCTCTGTACTTGAAGACCGCACTTTGCCTACACCACCATCGCGGGTGCTTGCTCTAACTTCGCAGTGTGATATGTGGTTGCATGTTGCATACGGTGTCTAGCTTGTAATGCTTCTAATTAGGGTAAATTGCATCTGCTTAGTTTACACATTATACCTGTGAATATGACATGCCTTCCTATTTTTGGTACACACTACATCTAGGGCTTGTTTGGTTGCCATCGGCAACAGTACCCGCATTGCATACACTTCTCCACTCAGCCTGGCTCTCGAAAAACAGCCTCATATGCGACATCTGCAACATGTTTGGTTGCTGCATATGGACTGCCTGCATCAGTGGATCAGCTTTGGCGTGTTGTTTGGTTGCCTGCATTGTATCGGCGCATACAACTACACACTGTTTGGTTGCCCGCATGGGGTATGATTAAGACTTAGCACTTGCACTTAGCAAACAGGGTTAAGAGCTACCAGAGGAAGGGGAGAAGAAATGCAGTGTGCGCCCGACCATGGCGACTGCGGTGGATAGTGGAAGTGGCGCCATGTCTGACATGACAAGCATGGAGTCGTGGACGAGCGACCCCGTCATCGGCACGGCGAGCGACACCATCGGCGAACTAGTTGCTGTGCTCGCGCAAAGACAGTGGACATGGGAGGAGAATGCAGTGCTCGTGCCATGGTATCATCAGTGCAGTGGATGAGAGCGGAGGCTGAGATGATCGAACCCGGAAACGACTCCAGTGTAGTAGGGCGAGAGAGAGGAGGCGAAGATGATCGACCCCGACGGCGGCGCGGTGAACTGCAGTGTGCGCGGAGGCAGAGGACACAATAAAGCAGTGTGTGCGCCATTGCAGCGTCAGTGCAGTAGGAGGACGACAGAGAGTAGGCCGAGATGAGCGACGCCGGAAACGAGTCTAGTGTAGTAGCACGCGGGCAAGGAGATCAAGGGGAAGGGCTTCGGCATCAAGAGGGACGAATAGGAGGGCTCGGAGCAGAGGACAGAGGAGCTCGACATGCCGGTGTCAGTGCAGTAGACTGCTGTTGAAAGAGAGATGAAGCTACGATCGTCGAAATCAAAAACTTACAACACGAATGTTGTGAGGAACTGCGAGATTAGGATGCTGGTCAAAGGAAATTTCAAATGATCGATCGTGCGCGACGAATCTGACAAAATTCGTCCAGAATAGCTCCGAACGAGAACACAAGATTAAGAACTAACGGTCGACGAAACTATGAACCGATCGCCTGAATGGAACCGTAGCATCGAGGTGCATCTTTTTCGTGCAGAGCTTACCTCGAATCGAAGCACCGTTGTGTAGATCAGAGAGAGGAGATTAGATAGAAGCTTACTGGAGGTTGAAGAAGAACTCATGTAATCAGCTCACATCTCTCCCGTCTCCACTCGTGCAAGGCCCCGCTAGCTAGCGCTCGCCTGGGCCTGGCTCGCGAGAAACTGCCGATTCGAGCGTTTCCAGCGAGCCAGGCTCTGGGCTGCTTTAATAAGCGTGCGATGCAGGCCCAACAGTGTAAACGCGCAACCAAATAGGCTTCTTTCTTCCCGCGCGGGCCTGGTTGGGCCCGATGCGGGCAACCAAACACGCCCCTATGTGTTAACCATGTTCTTACATGAAACTACCCCCTTCTGTATCCTGCATCAATCACTTATGATGAGACACCTTTATTCGTTGCATGTTGCATATTATTTCTAGCCTGTTGCCATGTATTGCTTCTAATTTGGTCAAATACATTTGTTAGGCCACCCTTTAATTTGGCAGAGTGATATTGGTTTCATCTTTCATATGGTTTCTATCTTGCATTGCTTCTAATTAACTAGTTCAAACACCTTGTGCTTAGTTTACACTTTATACATCATACATGTCAATATGTCATGTCGTCACCATTTTCATACATATTCCATCCTCCTATCATGCGGCTGCCTTACATGAAAGTAGTGTTCACCAGTATCATGCATCAATGAGTTCTGAAGAGCAAATTTTATTCCTTTTTCTTGTGGGTTTGACTTGACAAGGCAAAAACAAAAAATAGGAAGGAAAAGAGTAAGGAAGGCGATGATGGTGGTCCTCTACAGCAACGTAAACGGAGCATCTGTACGGATTCTCCTTGTCTCGCTAGTGCATTACAAGTTCCAAGTCTCCGCTCCCCTACTCCACCATCCAAAGTGCTTGCTCTAACTTGGCAGTGTGATATCTGGTTGCATGTTGCATATAGTGTCTAGCTTGTATTGCTCCTAATTAGTGTAAACTGCATCTGCTTAGCTTACACATGATACGTGTGAATATGACACACTTTCCTGTTTTTGGTACATACTACATCATCTGTCACACCATGTTCTTACATGAAACTACTCTTCTTGTGTATCCTGCATCAGTCACTTATGATGGGACACCTTTAAGTTGGCAGTGTGATATTGGTTTGCGTCTTGAATATGATTTCTAGCATGTAGTGCTTCTAGTTTGATGAACGCCACCTATGACGAGACAGTTTTGACTTGGCAGAGTGATATTGATTGCACCTTCCATATGGTGTCTAGTTTGCAGTGCTTCTAATTAGTTGAAGTGCCTTCTGCTTAGTTACCACATCATAGGTGTGAATATGTCAAGTCGTCTAGTTTTTCGTACATATTCCATCCTTGTATCATGACTTTGCCTTTCATCAGAGTAGTGCTCGTTAGTATCATGCATGAATGAGTTATGAAGAGCGAATTTTATTCCTTTTTCTTGTCGGTTTGACCTCACAATGCAAAATCAATAAAACAGAAGGAAATTGGTAAGGCATTGAATGATGGTGGTCCTTCAGAAACAGCTGAAGCGGAGGGCCTCTACGGATTCTACTCCGCCATCCTCCCAACAAGATTCGCAAGACAACGCATAAGGCTAGGCAGTCAGCGTAGTTGTGTAGATGATGAGAACATCTCCCTACTCCACCATCACAGTGCTTGCTCTAACTTGGCACTATTATATGTGGTTGCATGTTGCGTATAATGTCTAGCTTGTATTGCTTCTAACTTTGTTGAATTGCATCTGCTTACTTTACACATAATGCATGTGAATATGACACGTGTTCCTGTTTCTAGAACATACGTGTAGATGATGAGCACATCTCCCCTATTCCACCATCACAGGTGCTTGCTCTAACTTGGAACTGTTATATGTGGTTGCATGTTGCGTATGATGTCTAGCTTGTATTGCTTCTAACTTTGTTGAATTGCATCTGCTTACTTTACACATAATGCATGTGAATATGACACGTGTTCCTGTTTCTAGAACATATTATATCTGATCACACCATGTTCTTACATCAGACTATTGTTCTTGCATATCCCGCATCAGTCACTTATGATAAGGCACCTTTAAGTAGCCACTGTGATATTGGTTGTGTCTTGCATATGATTTCTAGCATGTACTGCTTCTAATTTGTTGAAATGCCAGACAGTTTGAACTTGGCAGAGTGATATTGGTTGCACCTTTCATATGGTGTCTAGCTTGCAATGCTTCCAATTTGTTGAAATGTCTTCTGCTTAGTTACCACATCATAGGTGTGAATATGTCACCCCGTCCTGTTTTTCGTACACATTTCATCCTCGTATCATGTGTTTGCCTTTCATCCGAGTAGTGTTCGTCAGTGTCATGCATGAATGAGTTCTGAAGAGCAAATTTTATTCCTTTTTCTTATTAGTTTGACTTCGCAATGCAAAATCAACATAGCTGAAGGAAATTAGTCCGGCAGTGGATGATGGTGGTCCTTCAGAGCAACTCAAATAGAGGGTCTCTACAGATTCTACTCCGCCATCCTCCCAACAAGATTCGCAAGACAACACAAGGCTAGACAGTCAACGTAGCTGTGTAGATGATGAGCACATCTCCCCTACCCCACCATCACAGGTGCTTGCTCTAACTTGGCACTATTATATGTGGTTGCATGTTGCATATGATGTCTAGCTTGTACTGCTTCTAACTTTGTTGAATTGCATCTGCTTATTTTACACATAATGCCTGCGAATATGACACATGTTCCTGTTTCTAGAACATACATGTAGATGATGAGCACATCTCCCCTACTCCACCATCGCAGGTGCTTGCTCTAACTTGGAACTGTTATATGTGGTTGTGTGTTTCGTATGATGTCTAGTTTGTATTGCTTTTGATTTTGTTGAATTGCATCTGCGTAGCTTACAACTTATACCTGCAATGATCACTTACCCATAAGACACATTTAACTTGGGAGTGTGATGTAGGTTGCATCTTGCATTGTCTTCTAGCTTGTACTGCTTCTAATTTCTTGAAATGGAACTTACGTCGAGACACTTTTTACCTGATAGAGTGATATTGGTTGCATGTTCATATGGTGCCTAGCTTTCATTTTTTCTAATTTTGTTGAAATGCCTTTTGCTTACTATTTTTCATACATATTCCATCCTCCTATCGTACGTGTGAATATGCAATGCTGGCTTTTTTGTATATATTCCATCCTCCTATCTTGTGCTTGCCTTACGTCAAAGTAGTGTTCGTCTGTATCATGCATCAACCAGTTATGCAGAGCTAATTTTATTCATCTTCTTGTGGTTTTGACTTCATAAGGCACTATCAGAAAATTGGAAGGAAAAGAGTAAGTTAGGGGATGTTGGTGGTCCTCCGGACCGATGCAAACAGAGACTCTCTAGATTTGCCACTGCTACTGCTAATGAAATTGAAGTCCCAAGTCTACATGATGAGTTCATCTCCCGTACTCCACCATCGCAGGTGCTTGCTCTAAGTTGACAATGTGATAATTGGTTTCATGTTGCATATGTTGTCTAGCCAGTATTTCTTCTATTTTGATAAATTGCACCTGCTGAGTTTATACGTTATACATGTGCATATGACATGCCTTTCTGTGTCTAAAATACACTGCATCTATCTATCATATCATGTTCTTACATCAAAGTACTATTGTTGTGTATCCCGCATCAGTCACTCATGATTGGACGCTTTTAACATGGCAATTTGATAGTGGTTGCATCTTGCATTGATTTCTACGTTGTACTACTTCTAGTTTTTCGAAATGCCACTGATGACAAGACACTTTTAACTTGTCAGAGTGATATTGGTTGCATCTTTCATATGGTGTCTAGCTTGCATTACTTCTATTTTCTTGAAAATCCTTCTGCTTAGTTTACACATCGTAGCTGTGAATATGTCATGCCGTCCTGTTTGTATTACATATTCCATCCTCATACGGTTGTCTTACATCAAAGTATTGCTTGTTTGTATCATGCATCAATGAGTTCTGAAGATCAATTTTATTCTTTTGTGTTGTGGGTACGGCCTGACATGGCAAAGTCAAAAAAGAGCAAGGAAAAGAATATAGTAGGGAATGGTGTTACTCATCGGGTGAAACGAAAAAGGATCTGCCCTCGCGATTCTGCTGGTACGTATAGTGCAATAGAAGGTCCAAGTCCACCGGCTAAATCTACAAACACAGTATCACCTGCTCCACTAGCCGCAACATTCGCTTCAACTGTACCAGCATCTCAACGAGTTACTCGTTCGTTTGCTTCGGAACTGGCTAGTTCCCAAGCTTCCTTCACACCTAACACTACTTCTGAAGCACTGCTCACACACTAGGACTTGGCAAGATCAGATGAACCTCATGAGCATCAACACCAAGACGGTACCTGGCCGAGTCAAGTTGCAATTGCATGCTCCTTTATATGTACTCTCACAGTTTGATGTGCACTAACACGTTCCATATTCGTTGTTGAACTAGCACCACAGCGCAAGCGGAAACAGACATCGGGGATAATGCTTGACAGATTAACAAAATCTAAAGGAGGAAGAATGGAGATCCATTTTGAGGCAGGTTTAAAAAGGCCACGTGATGATACTAAGTCAGCCAAGTTAGTATTAGAGGCAGCCGTTGCTGTTAGGTGTCCTCCCAACGTGGATCCAGTAGAGGAATGAGAAAGCCAATACCCAATTTAACACCTTCCTTGACCATCTATCTATAAGTAATGTTATTCATCACAATTTGTAATATTGTCTTGCTCTGTCCCATACTTTCTAGCTTCCTCCTAATAAGACTCACATTATTTTTCAATGAGATGAGGTTCAAGTTGGATCTGAAAGATGATGCAACTAAACAAGCATGCACTCATGTTTTTCACCGCTTTCTGCGATAGTATCGGTACCACCTTAGAAAATCTCACTTTGAAGGCAAGGCTAACAATGAAATCGCCAAACATCTCCAGTGGAATATATTACAGATGAAGACTGGACAGCCCTTGTTAAACATTGGCCTGATCCAAAGTATCAGGTAGGGTATATATATTTGATAAAACCACATATTGAACTTGTATTTATGTATGTGCCTTACAAGTGTATCTTCTTCTAGGCTAACTATTTGAAGAACAAGACCAACCGTTCTAAAGTGAAATTCCAACAGACAACAGGATCTCGTAGCTATATCGCACTTTGCGCGAGGCTCTTGTAAATAGCTGCTAGTTCCTTCTTTTTACGTGCCATATTATCGTATCTATATTGACTTGTTCCAAATACAGAGGAAAGCCCGTGTGGACCAAAAAGAACACGAACGAATGCGATTGCAAATCTTCAAGGATTGCCACACCAGCAAGATGAAGGGCATGAGCACACCAGTTCAAGCCACTGTTGTAAGTCCTTACTCCTCCTTCCTTTGAACTAATTGGTATTGTGATGTGTTCATTTAACTGCTTGCCAATGTCAGTTACTCTGTTCACTTTTATACACAGTTGTCTTAACATATCATTTCACCTTAGATGGTTTAAAAGAGATGAAGGATATTCTTTTGGTCTTGATCTATACTCTAGTTGTGATGTTCATGTGCGCACACAATGATACAATAGCATGTTTGTTTTATATCTGTTTGCCCATGATATGAATGATGTCATACTATGTTCATCCTACTTTAAACCATGTCTCTTTATCCTTAGATGTCAACGAATGTGAGGAAATAGACAATACAGTAGGCATGCTACATGAACATATGTTCCGAAAGTGATTTTATTATGTAGTTGGCACTACAATACATGCTAATGTATTACAATAGTTCACCAAAATAAGTTATGTATAAACGTGAAACCTACTTTGTTTGTTTTTGTCTCATTAGTAACTTATCCGGTACACTAATCTACAAGTTCAAACTCTCATCAAGCTATGGAACAAATGATTGAACAACCACAACCACCTGAAGGTGACGAGGCTACCACAGGCACAATGTCGCCTCTTGCTGCAGTGCGTCAGTATCTTTCCACTAACAGTGCAAAAAGCACCTTCCTGTGTAATTCTAGGTTGGTTGTCAAGGTACCTTGTCCAAATCGCCTACTGAGCAAAATATTCCGGCTAGACAGAGTGATATATCTATGCTCCAGACACAAGTCCAATCCCTAATGGACGTCGTTTCGGAAACAAGAATAGTGGTTGACAAATGTCGTCAAGATATGAATGGTTTTGAAACCAGACTATCAGACATTTGCTTCGTTGTTCAAGAGCAATGGCGGAAAAAAGGGGAAGATCGTGTTGCTCCATCAGATTCTACAGCTAGAAACATTAGCACTCAGGTCAAATGATTTGTGCTTCTATACATCTAATGGTGCTTTATCTGCAAGAACTGTAAACTTTATGCCAACAGGCCTTTTGTTTTATGGTTGGAATTTATTTTGTTGTGATACAACATTTATGATGTTGCCAAAGGCTGCAGTAATTACGACGCTATTTTTGTATAGTGTAGGTTTATCTTAGTAATGTATTCGGCCGAAAGCTTCATAGGAGCCCAACATGCCAACATTCATCAAGACCATTCCAATTGGGCTAAAAACGATTATGGGCCAAAATTTGCATGTAGCTCACTAATATTTGGGCCTAAATCAGCATAAGCTTTCATATTTTTCTCGTACGCCTATGCCCACAGTGGGCCTTTAACAGGCCTAGACATAATTTGGGCCCTCAGTACCAATAGGCCGTTTACAGGTGTAAATATCTCGAGCCAATAAAAAACATGGGCCTTTAATAGGACGAAAGTGAGATTGGGCCCTGATTGTGCCAAATAAACCACTGGTCTTAGCAGGCCGAAATGGTGGCCCATTTACAATGTGGATCGTTCACAGGCCGAAATTCAGATGGGCCGTAAATGCGCCAACCTACTACACGGGCCTTTAACATGCTGGAAGTTTGGTCGGGCTTGATTAGTGTCATTTTTATATGGGACGTTAGTAGGCCCGATGTGACGTTGGGCCACATATGGCCCATGGATTTCGTCCGATGTTAACAGGCCGAAAGTCACAACAGGCTGAAAGTGGCCCAAATCTATAGTGGGCCTCTAACAGGTCGAATGTCAGACATGGCCGAATATGACCCAAATCCTTCACGGTCGTTTATGGGTTGAAAGTTTCAATGGCCTATAAATGGGCCCAAATAAAGAAGGACATTTAACAGGCCGGAAACACACCGGGCCATAATTCGGCCCAAATACTTAGCAGACTGTTAACGGGCAAGAAGTGACCATGGGCCGTGATGATGACAAGTTTAGGACGGGCCGTTGACGGACCGATTTGACACTAGCCGTATGGGCCTTAACTGAGAATGTTGGGCCTTTAGCTGGGCCGGCCCATTATGGTCTGCAAAATCATGTGGGCCTTTAGCTAGGTCGGCCCATTATGGTCCGCTAAATCTTGTGGGCCTTTAGTTGGGCTAGCCCATTTAATCTTTATGGGCCACTTTTGGGCCGGTCAACGTGTCAACATATCATAGGTGCATCTCGCCCATTGGATGAGTGACACATGTGCCAACGCGAAGCTGACACGTGGTTCCGTCAGCCAATGAGAATTTTACACATGGAAAATCGGCATTGGTCGTGGTTGTTAGCGGGTTATCGGATCCAAAACCGGACCCGATAGCTTAACGGCGACCCGTTATGGTGGATGCCACGTGTCGGTCACCCTTGACGAAAGCACTTCCAAGACGCGACATTTATCGTCATGGAAGTGGACACTTCCATGATGATAATTTTGGTAATGTCATGGAACACTTCTACGATAGCACAGGTATGACTATCTTGATTCTGTCATAAAATCGTCATGGATGTACATGCATGACAGAAAACATGACCTACTGTGACAAACATGTATCATCACATAAGTGTTTTTTTTGTAGTGGCAGCACCCAAGCACCGGTCCACCCACATATCAAATTATCAAAGTAACAAACGCGAATCATATGAGCATGATCAAAACTAACATGACAACAATTCCCATGTGTCCTCGGGAGCGCTTTGCTTTATATAAGAGTTTGTCCAGGCTTGTCCTTTGCTACAAAATGGATTGGGCCACCTTGCTGCACCTTAGTTACTTTTGTCACTTGTTACTCATTACGAATTATCTTATCGCACAACTATCTGTTACTGATAATTTCAATGCTTGCAGAGAATACCTTGCTAAAAACCGCTTGTCATTTCCTTCTGCTCCTCATTGGGTTCGACACTCTTACTTATCAAAAGGACTACGATAGATCCCCTATACTTGTGGGTCATCAGTCTCCGGATCCCATTGTTTTGCAGGTCCACAAACAACTGCAAAACGGGCCATCAGAACTCCAAATGCCCTCTCAACATCCTTTCTAGCTGCTTCTTGTCTTTGGGTAAACTGAGCCTTTTTCCGGCCAACTGGTTTAGAGTTGGTGCTGACAAAGGTAGCCTATGGAGGATAGATACCGTCAACCAGATAGTATCCCATGTTGTACTCACACTCTTCTTTAAGACGAAGTAGTTATCATAGGACAGGACGACATGGTACAAATGATTAAACACAGTCTTGTGCATAAAAAAATGCAGGCGAAAATGGTCAGTGAAGAGTGCATCTGGGGCAAAGTAGTCGGCCATCAGTACCAAATGGTCGCGCGCCCTGTTGCGGTTGAGCACTCGATGACCCTTGATCGAGCCCTTGAAATTGAGAACATGCTCCTCCGCACGCTCCGCGTCTTCAAGGACCGCCTGCATCATCGTCATCTCATCTGATTACCCCTCCTCGTCAGATGACCCATCGAATGACTCAACATAGTGCTTGTATGTGTACAACAAATCGGAATCCATTGCTAGAAAGAAGAAGGGAAAACTGATTAGCTCCAGCAATTCACCGAACAGCAGCAGCGCATGGTGAGTGTAGCCGCGGCGGATGGTACATGGCAAGAGGACAGGGGTTGAACGTCGACGGTGGAGAAACAGGGTGGAGCTCGGCTGGAATGTTGGAGGTGACGGAGATGTAGAGTTCCAGCAGGGGGGTGTGTGGCGGTCGGGGTAGTGGAGCGGCGGCGAAGGCAAGAGAGAAAGAAGGAAGGGTAGAAAATGTGGAGGATGGAGGCGCGGTGTCCAGGAAGGGCTTTGGGTGGGCCGAGGGTGTCGAAGTCCTACATGCCTGGTGTCCGGACTCTGGCAAAGCTCCCCCACTTTTGTCTCCGGTTTGCGGGAGAAAATGCGTCCGGACCGTGCCGCGGACCGATACAGGCCCGCATTGGATGGCTTCCATGGTCCGGACAACACGGTCCGAACGTATGCTAGCGATTTGTGGGTCTGCCTTGGAGATGCGCTTACGCATTATATACAACCTCTGTTCGGTTATGCCCGGGCCCGTTTGCTCCACTTACGCATTTGTCCTTTGATTGTTTAACTCTCACTTTGAAATCTTCATAACAAATTGATATTAACTTAAAAGGTGCAACTAAGATATAAAAATGTCCAAAAAAATCACCTATATGTGCATGTTGTTTGCGTTCAATACAAAAGTTTTGCTTAAACCAAATGGGATTATTAATGTTATTAACCTAAAAATGTATGAACAACACCTTTGTCATTAATGCAAATGACATGCATATATAGGTGATGTTTTTCTAAACTTTTTCATTTTTTATTTGCATTTTTCTGGGTTAATATGAATCAGTTATGAAGTTTACAAAGTGACGGTCAAAGGGCAAAAGCATAAGAGGAGAAAACGCTCTTGGGCATGACCAAGGGTTTTTGGAAAGTAGGGGCAAAAAAACCAAGTGGGACACAACTAGGGGCATAAAATTAATTATCAAAATTAAGGTTTTTGAACTTCTGGAAATCTTAGCACTTTTCCAATTGATTTAACCCCTAAATGAATCATGAACATGGTATTCACAGTATGAAGTTCATACTGATATCTAAACGTGTGAGCACGTACTGAACATAGAAACGAAATATCTATGAACACGGTAAATACGACTAGCACATGAACAAGAAAATAGGGGAAGAACATAGCATACCCTCTGGTAGGCCAGACTAAAGTCGCAATGGCGGCAACGAGTGTGCCTTCATCCAGAACCTTCTTCTTGTCGGCATTGTCGTCAGCCATGCCATCAGTGTAGGGGAAGTAGTCGAAGTAGAGGACGAGGATGGATACAAATAGGGAGTAGTTGCACCAAGACGGTCCCCAAAAACCTTATAGTCCTTCTCTCGATGCGGGGTCGTAAAGGACGAGGTTTCAAAGACCTACTCTCCTGAATGGTCATGCACGCGGTCAATGGTGAAAGGATCGATATGGTCAACTAGAGGGGAGGGGTGAATAGGCGACTAATAATTTTTATCTTGTTTTAACAATTTAGGCTCAACATGATAATAGGTTGTCTAGATATGCAACTAGGTGGCTATATGAAAAGCACAACACGACAACTAATGAAAGCACAAGATACAAACACAATATAAGCTTGCACAAAGTAAAGGTAAGATTTAACCGCAGGTGGAGTCGATTGAGATGAGGATGTGTTTACGAAGTTCCCTCATTTTGGGGGGAGGTATGTCTCCGTTGGAGCGGTGTGGAGGCACAATGCTCCCCAAGAAACTACTAAGGCCATTGTATTCTCTTCACACCCTCGCGCAATGTAAGATAGCGTGATTCCACTAGCGGTGCTTGAAGGCGGCTACCGAACCTTTACAGACAAGGTTGAGGCTCTCTCCACAACTTAATTGGAGGTTCCCAAGACCATCACGAAGCTTCACCACAATGGTATGTTGCTCTAAGGTGACCTCTTCTGTCTAGGGTGCCCAAACACCCAAGATAACAAGATCCGCAAGGGATTAATGAGGGAATTAAATATCTCTTGGTGAAAGTGTAGATCGAGGCCTTCTCCTCCAAACCCTAGAGTATCAACAAGTTTTGATGGCTAGAGAGGAAGATCAGGCGAGTTTGAGTTTTAGGGAAACAATGGGACAATGGGGGAAAGAGGTAAGTCTTCTTGGGGAAGACGATCCCCTTTATATAGTGGGGGTTCAAACACACTGTTATACACACTGGTCGTGCACAAGCGGTACTACTGCTTGGGGGAGCGGTACTACCACTTATCACATTAGTTTCACCAAGACCCATTGAGTACCACTGCGGTACTCGCACGATAGTTCCTCCGGAGCGGTACTACCAGCTACATCAAGCGGTACCACCGCTAATTGTCAACAGGTAACAGAGAAACCAGCGGTAGAACGAGCGGCGCCCGAGCGGAAGTACCGCATAAGTGGTACTACCATTGGCAGCCATGGTACTACCGCGAACTGGTAGAGGGCAACAGAAGACTCAACCCAAGTGGAAGTAGTCGCGATACCCACTAGCGGAAGTACCGCAGAAGAGGTACCACCCCGAGTAGCAAGCGGTACTATCTCTAATTACCAAAATGCATATAGAAATTTTGAGGTAGTGCCAGCGGTACGGCAGTAGAAATATTGTACATGTGGTAGTACCGCTACAGCCACCGGTACTACTGTGAAACATCCTCTGCCTAATAGAGAGATCGGCGGTACTCGGTATAAGTTGGTGCCAAAGTATTTAGCAAGGTTAAATAAAAATCCTTTTCATAACTTGATTCATAATTATGCGGTGGAAACCACCTCTTTGCTAGACATGCCGTCAAATTGGGACATTCAACATCCCGAGGATACTAGTGCAGAGGAAGATGGTGGTTGTGGCCATTCAAATAATTGGATCATGAAGAATATCGAATACAATATTGTGTTTATCTAACCGCACCTCAACCAAAACAAGGATTTGGAAGATATACTTCTAAGTTTTGGGGGAAGCTCCCACAACAAGCCTTTGTCACCACAAAAAGATCAAGCATGAGTATACGGGTAAAGGCATCCTCCTAGGCTTGTTCCAAGCTTGCGGGAGGTGTCGCGGTATCTTTTACATTGTTCTTATTTCCTTTTTATATTTTAATCCTTAGGTTATATCATGATTTAGACAAGTTATAGTTTGGTATAGTGGTTGCAAGATGTTATATCTACTCCTTCAGAGCAATTATCAGTGTATCCTTTGGTGTGAGGTTATATAATAAAGAGATGGCATGAGACTTCCTTTTGCTTTTTTTGTTATTATGTATTCTAACACCGCAATTCATGCTTATAGAATTATCTTGTGGGAGGTCGTGACATTACATGTGGGGTATAATAAATAAAAGTTATTGAGAATTAACAAACAAGCAATGGTCACTTAAAGCAATTCACGAAAGTTAGTGCAAGGAAGAGAGATATCACATGCAAATATATTATGTTAGGCATCTTTTATGATTGTGAGCTCTCAATGTATATTTCTAAACTTGAGCAAAGTGTTTTGGCTATACATGGAAGACAACCTAATGAACACCTTGTTATGCACCTTTTTATTTATTTTAAATTGACATTGATCCCCCAACATGCTAGATTTATTTCGATCTTTGTTACCCTTAATTCCTATAGTAAGCATGAATTCTGCTTGAGCATCTAAAAACCTGGAAACCCAGTCTCCTCCATGAGTGTCCACTGTACCTACCTATTGTCCGAGAAAGACCTTCCAAATAAATTCTCATCTTTGCATGCATCAAAGTTGCCATTTAATTAAGTGTGATTTTTTGTTGGAAGGAAATTAAAACTTTGTACAAACTTGTGATGGGGCTGAAAACCATAACAGTAACGTAAATGAGTGCCATCATAAGGGGCAGTGTAAAGTGATGTTTCTTTTCAATAAACTCTTATGCAACCAAAATCGCCAAAAGTGCATGACAATCTCTGCTTTCATCTGTGAAGGGTCTATCTTTCATTTTTTATGTTGAGTCAATTCCCTTAATCTCTGCTTCCCAAATTGTTGTCATATGTTGACTGATTTTGCTCGTGTGATCTTTCAATGCTATCCTAGAGAGGATAATGACGTAGCTCATGAACTAGCTCGTCTTGCTAGATTTGAGAATCCTAGTGTATGATTAGATGATGCCCCTCGGGGTTTAATTTCCTTTCTTGTCAATGATGTAACTGCTATCACCAATCTATAAAAGATGGTTTAAAGTGTAAAAAAGAACTCAGAGCAACTATTTGGAGGGTTCCCCCCTCGCGGGGCACCCCAGCGCGCACTGACTTATTGCTCTTCTGAAGACAGAAAATTGTGCTTACGCATGTAAATACAATTGTGCTTCTTGTGGGAAAGCACAAATGTGGTTCTCCAGATTTATGTGTTTTCACATGGAGCACAGTTGTGTTTCTGCGTGGAAGTATAAATGTTGTTCCTCAAAAAGTGAAGTACGAATGTGTTTTCATGTGAAGTACAGTTATGCTTCTGCGTGAAAGCATAATTGTGCTTCTATGCTTCCCCAGAAGTGAAGCTCGGGCGTGCTTCCGCATCGTGTGAAAATACAATTGCGCTTCTCCGAAAAGCGACAGACAAGTGTGCTTCTGTGAAGCACAACTATGCTTCTCGTGTAAAAGCATAAACCATGCTTCTCTTCCGTGTGAGTCGTAGGTATGATTCCACGTGAAGCACAACTATGCTTCTCGTGTGAAAGCACAAACCATGCTTTTTTTTAAATGAAGCACAGTTTAGTACAGTTATGAAGCACGGGGTTAGTACACTCATGAAGTCGGGGTTAGTACAGTTTCGGTGCATAAATTTTGACTAGAAAAGGTTTGTCAAAACCTATCAATGGGATCTAGTTTCTAAGATCTCGACACGAGGAAAGTAACCTAGAAAACAATTGTGATTTGGCACATGGTTCGAGAGATAATAAATAAGAAACCAAATCTATGAAAAAAGCACAAATAAACCACCCATCGCTCCTCCATGTTGGAAGAAATCCTACCAAAACACTCTAGATACGACAAGTGGTTGTGGTACTTATCACCACAAGAGGAGGTTGAAGTGACCTTTGCAGGGTACTCCCTCTGTTCCAAAATAGATGACTCAACTTTATACTAACTTTAGTACAAAGTTAGTACAAAGTTGGGTCATCTATTTTGGAACGGAGGGAGTACCTCTATTAGTGATCTAAACGCTCTTATATTAGTTTACGGAGGGAGTAGTTTTCTATGTCAAACACGTTGTTGATTGCAAAAGTTGGGTTATTTTAGGGTCGATTGCAATTTTTATTTTTATTTTAGGGTATTGCAAAAGTTGGTGGAAACAAAACCAAAGTACCCCTTATATTTGGAAAAGAACTTGCAATGGAAAGTCTGAAACTCGCACCTTTTTTTAGACAACCTCGCGAAGTTTTTATTAATTCGTCACAATGTTTACAGGGACAGATGGAAGATCTCCCGGGTGTCCCAACCACACGTGGCGACCAATCCTGAGAGATAAAGCAAACTTTGCTACGTTGTGAGCTTCGACATTCGAGCTCCTAAATTCATGACTAAACTTACAAAAAGCAAAATCTAAAGAGTGGTGTATAATCTCATGTATGATAGCGCCATAAACTGATGAGCTCTTCCTCTTCAGGTCATCGGCCACCACTTTGCAATCAGATGCCACATGTACCCGCCTCTGGTAAAGATCATCTGCTAGAGCTAAATCTTCCCTGATTGCCATCGCTTCGAGCGTCGTTGGATCTGTAATATGTTTAATTACCAGCACCGAGGCTCCCAAAAAGGCTCCTTCCGAGCTTCTGCAGACGGCCCCTACTGCCCCATGTCTGGCATGGTTCGAGACTGTCGCATCAACATTTATCTTAACGCTTCCTTCCTCCGGTACCTGCCACCTGTTTGGTCTTGGGATTGATGGAACTGTCGGCTGTCGACAAGTGGAGTTGATAGCCTGGATTTTTGAGAGGTAGCTCATGATGAACCCGTCGATATTATGAGGAGATTGATAAATATCTTCATATATTGCTTTCCTCCTCGCTCCCCAGATGGACCAAAGAGTGACGGTCAACCACACAAATGCCTCACTGTCCAGAGTATCATGAAGTGCAAAAAGCCATTCCCTGGATCCATCCTCCTGCCTGTCAACCAAATGCATTGCAAGGGCCTCCGGTGCTAGGGCCCATACCCCAGCAGCCATCGGGCATGATAAAAGGGCATGCTTCCAGGTATCCATCGCTCCACAAAGGTGACAAGTATCTTCAGTAGACATATTTCTATGTTTCAACAGCTCCCCGGTTGGCATGGATCGTCTCGCAAGCTGCCACAAAAAGGTTTTCAACTTCGAGGGGACCTCGATGTGCCAGAGTTTGCTCTAGTGATCGCCTTCATTCTGCAGTGTGGAAGTTCCGCCTTGTTCATTTAGCCATGATTCCCGGCTATGTTTTATACGCAATACCATGCGATAAGCCGACCATACTGAGAACAATCCCCGGCTCCCCTCGTGCCATGCCCAGAAGTCGTCTACTCTGCGCATGCAAATCGGTATCTTCAGAATATTTGTTGCATCAAGATGTGTAAATGTAGCCCGAACCAGCTCCTCGTTCCACGATGAGCTAGTTGCATCGATCAGCTGAGAGACCATCTGAGGTGGGTTTTCAACAAGAGAAGTAATGGGTCTCTTGAAACTGTCACGGGGAATCCAATTCTGATGCCATATGTTGGTGGTTTCACCATTCCCAATTCTCCTGATAACACCCTGCATTAAAATGTCCCGACCATCTAGTATCGCCCTCCATATCTAGGATGGATGCATCCCCAACTCCGCCTCTAGCAATGTACTGCTCGGATAATACACAGCTTTCAAAATATGCCGCTCAAAGACCTTTCCTCTGTCAATAGCCTCCAAGCCTGACGAGCAAGTAGAGCTAAGTTGAAAGTTTCCATGTCACGAAAACCCAGGCCTCCAAGATGTTTTTGCTGGGTCATGATATCCCATGCTACCCAGCTCGGTTTCCTCCTTCCTTGCTTACTGCCCCCACCAGAAATGCCGAATTGTGGAAGTGATGCTATCGCAAAGTCCCCTTGGCAATCTGAAACATGACATAGAGAAAACCGAGATTGCTTGGGCAACTGATTTAATCAAAACCTCTTTACCTGCTGCAGATAAAAGCTTTTCCATCCATCCTTTTATTTTCTCCCAGAAACGATCTCTCAAGTATTTAAAAGTGCCATTCTTCGAGTGACCCACATCCGTAGGCATGCCAAGATACCTTTCACTCAAAGATTCGTTGTGGACATGCAAGGTATTCTTGACCGCCTCCCTCAGTGTCTCGGGGCAGCCCTTGCTGAAATATATGGGCGACTTGTCATGATTTATCCTCTGCCCTGATGCACCACAATAAGTATCAAGTAGGTTTGACACCACTCCAGACCCCTCTACACTATCCTTGAAAAGCAACAGGTTGTCATCTGCAAACAGAAGGTGGTTAACAGCGGGCCCGTCGGAGCCACCTTCATGCCTACAAGCGATGACGAAGAACTGGATTTGAGGAGGCACGAAAGGCCCTCTGCTGCAATCAAGAATAAGTAGGGGGAGATAGGGTCTCCCTGCCGAATACTGATGACCCACAAGTATAGGGGATCTATCTAGTCCTTTCGATACGTAAGAGTGTCGAACCCAACGAGGAGCAGAAGGAAATGATAAGCGGTTTTCAGCAAGGTATTCTCTGCAAGTACTGAAATAAGTGGTAACAGATAGTTTTGTGATAAGATAAATTGTAGCGAGCAACAAGTAACAAGAGTAAATAAAGTGCAGCAAGGTGGCCCAATCCTTTTTGTAGCAAAGGACAAGCCTGGACAAACTCTTATAATAGGAAAAGCGCTCCCGAGGACACATGGGAATATCGTCAAGCTAGTTTTCATCACGTTCATATGATTCGCGTTCGGTACTTTGATAATTTAATATGTGGGTGGACCGGTGCTTGGGTGTTGTTCTTACTTGAACAAGCATCCCACTTATGATTAACCTCTATTGCAAGCATCCGCAACTACAACAAAAGTATTAAGGTAAACCTAACCATAGCATGAAACATATGGATCCAAATCAGCCCCTTACGAAGCAACGCATAAACTAGGGTTTAAGCTTCTGTCACTCTAGCAACCCATCATCTACTTATTACTTCCCAATGCCTTCCTCTAGGCCCAAATAATGGTGAAGCGTTATGTAGTCGACGTTCACATAACACCACTAGAGGCTAGACAACATACATCTCATCAAAATATCGAGCGAATACCAAATTCACATGACTACTAATAGCAAGACTTCTCCCTTGTCCTCGGGAACAAACGTAAGTACTCACAAAGCATATTCATGTTCATAATCAGAGGGGTAATAATATGCATAAAGGATCGAACATATGATCTTCCACCAAATAAACCAACTAGCATCAACTACAAGGAGTAATCAACACTACTAGCAACCTACTAGCACCAATCCCGGACTTGGAGACAAGAATTGGATACAAGAGATGAACTAGGGTTTGGAGATGAGACGGTGCTGGTGAAGATGTTGATGGAGATTGCCCTATCCCGATGAGAGGAGCGTTGGTGATGATGATGATGATGATTTCCCCCTCCCGGAGGGAAGTGTCCCCGGCAAAACAGTTCTGCCGGAGCCCTAGATTGGTTCCGCCAAGGTTCCGCCTCGTGGCGGCGGAGTTTCGTCCCGAAAGGTTGCTTCCTATTTTTTTCTCATCGAAAGACTTCATATAGGAGAAGATGGGCGTCGGAGAGACACCAGGGGGCACATGAGGTAGGGGCGCCCCCCCCCCCACCCTCGTGAGCAGGGTGTGGGCCCCCTGGCCTTCATCTTTGGCGACGATTTTTCTTTATTTATTTTAAGATATTCCGTGGAGTTTCAGGACTTTTGGAGTTGCGCAGAATAGGTCTCCAATATTTGCTCCTTTTCCAGCCCAGAATTCCAGTTGTCGGCATTCTGCCTCTTCATGTAAACCTTGTAAAATAAAAGAGAATAGCCATAAGTATTGTAACATAATGTGAAATAATAGCCCATAATGCGATAAATATCGATATAAAAGCATGATGCAAAATGGACGTATCAACTCCCCCAAGCTTAGACCTCGCTTGTCCTCAAGCGAAAAGCCGATAACAATAAATATGTCCTCATGTTTAGAGGTAGAGGCGTCAATAAAAATAAAATACAAACATGAAGGCATCATGATTGTTCTCATAACAGCAACATATATAGATTTTGTCATATGATTACTTATATTCAAGTGATGATCTTTTCACAATGCAAAAGTATGAATCAGAAACCTTATTGAGCACCAACAAATTATAACCTCGATCATTGAAGCAATTGCAATTTATCATAACATCGGAAAGAGTCTATGTCAGAGCTTAAAAGCAAGTCCACATACTCAACTATCACTTAGTCCTTTATAATTGCTAACACTCACGCAATACTTGTGGTTATGGAGTTTTAATCGGACATAGAGAAAGATAGGGGCTTATAGTTTTGCCCCCACAACCTTTTACCTCAAGGGTAATGTCAACAATAATAATTCATGCTCCCCTACATCCAATTAGATATATATATCATGTTCTTTCCAACATCTTTGGGCTTGCCAAAGGATAAAATGAAAAAGGAAAGGTGAAGATCACCGTGACTCTTGCATAAGGTAGATGATAATAATAAAGGATAGGCCCTTCGCAGAGGGAAGCAGAGGTTGCCATGCACTTTTACGGTTGGATGCACAAAATCTCAATGCGAAAGAACGTCACTTTGTATTGCCCCTTGTGATATGAACCTTTATTATGCAGTCTGTCGCTTTTATTTCTTCCATATCACAAGATTGTATAAAGCTTATTTCTCCCACACCAATCAATCATACATATTTAGAGCAATTTTTTATTGCTTTGCACCGATGACAACTTACTTGAAAGATCTTACTCAATCCATAGGTAGATATGGTGTACTCTCATGGCTAAACTGGCTTAAGGGTATTTGGAAGCACAAGTAGTATCTCTACTTGGTGCTGAGAATTTGGCTAGCATGAGGGGGAAAGGCAATATCAACATGTTAGAGGATCCATGACAACATACTTTATCTCAGATATAAGAAAACATAACTCATCACGTTGTCTTCCTTGTCCAAGATCAACTCTTTAGCAAGTTATATTTTTAATGAGTGCTCCCAATCATAAAAGATGTCAATGATAATATATCTATATGTGAAACCTCTCTTTCCTTATTACTTCCTATTAATTGCAACGATGACCAAAGCTTTATTTGCCAACTCCCAACAACGTTTAATCATCATACCCTTTCTATGTGAAGTCATTACTCTCAATAAGATCAATATGAACTATTTGTTTCTTTTTATTCTTTTTCTTCTTTATTTTATTATGTTCACCCACGATCATGGCAAAATAATCAATCTCTTGACTCAACACTAAACTTGGCAGTAAAGATAGGAGTTGTGATGGTGATACGATACCGGGGCACCTCCCCCAAGCTTGGCAGTTGCCAAGGGGAGTGCCCATACCCATGTGATTATATCTCCTTTGTTGGTGAAGAAGGTGGAGGTGTCGTTGATTTAGTTGATGGCATAGACTTCTCCCTTAATTTGCGCTTGAGGACGGCATTTTGATCCCTCAAATCATCAATCTCCCACTCCAGGGTTAATATCTTTTTGCATAGGTCCTGCTTATTTTCCTACAAGAGACGAAAAGGGATAAACTCGACCTTTGGTTTCTTTACCCTATCAGGGAGACTTGACTTTTTGAACTCCACATGCATGTCCCCAGGTTGAGGTAATGGGGTTTCATCTCATTTGAGCTCGTCTCTTCCTTCCCCTTGGGTTCATAGTCCTCTTCTTCCTCCGTGGTCCAACTATCGTGCTCCACATCTCCATAGACCTTAGGATTTGCTAGGTAATCATCCACATAGCTTTCTCCTTCCGAATCCTGGGATGACATGTTGATCCCATCTGCAGTAGGACAGCTAAAAACAAGAACAGAAGATATTTGCGTGATACGAGAGTCAAAACCTTCGGGAGAATATATAATTAATTTTTACCGACCAAAATACGTATCGTGCAAGAAAAAAGAGTCCGGAGGGCACACGAGGTGCTCACGAGGTAGGGGGCGCGCCCACCACCCTCGTGGGGCCCTCGTGTCCTTCCCGGACTGCTACTTATTTTTCTATTTTTCTAAATATTCCAAAACGGAGAAATATTGCCTTAAAAATTGTTTTTGAGTCAGTTTACTTACCATACCACATACCTATTCCTTTTCGAGTGCGAAGCAGTCCGGAAAGTGTCCCTTATGTATTCCTCCGGTTACGGTTTCAATAATATTGGTTTCAACATTTATTGGATTACCTGAGATATAATGTTTGATCCTTTGACCGTTTACCACCTTCGGATTTGTACCTTGAAGTTGTTGATTTTTATGGCACCGAACGATAGACCTCCTCGATAACGTAGGGACCTTCCCATTTACAGAGAAGTTTTCCTGCAAAAAATCTTAAATGAGAGTTGTATAGCAATAAATAATCACCTACATTAAACTCGCGCTTTTGTATCCTTTTGTCATGCCATCTTTTAACTTTTTCTTTAAACAACTTAGCATTTTCATAAGCTTGGGTTCTCCATTCATCAAGTGAGCTAATATCAAATAACCTCTTCTCACCGGCAAGTTTGAAATCATAGTTGAGCTCTTTAATAGCCCAATATGCCTTATGTTCTAGTTCGAGAGGTAAGTGACATGCTTTTCCATAAACCATTTTATACGGAGACATACCCATAGGATTCTTATATGCAGTTCTATAGGCCCATAATGCATCATCAAGTTTCTTGGACCAATTCTTCCTAGACCTATTAACAGTCTTTTGCAAAATTAATTTGAGCTCTCTATTGCTCAATTCTACTTGACCACTAGACTGTGGGTGATATAGAGATGCAATTCTATGATTAACGTCATATTTAGCAAGCATTTTACGAAAAGCACCATGAATAAAGTGTGAACCACCATCGGTAATTAAATATCTAGGGACTCCAAACCTCGGAAAAATAACTTCCTTAAGCATTTTAATAGAAGTGTTATGATCAGCACTACTAGTTGGAATAGCTTCTACCCACTTAGTAACGTAATCATGACAACTAAAATATGTGTATATCCATTAGAGGCACGAAAAGGTCCCATATAATCAAAGCCCCAAACATCAAATGGTTCAATAACAAGTGAATAATTCATAGACATTTCTTGACATCTGCTAATATTACCAATTCTTTGACATTCATCACAAGACAAAACAAACTTACGGGCATCCTTGAAGAGAGTAGGCCAATAAAAACCAGATTGCAATACCTTATGTGCAGTTCTATCTCCAGCGTGGTGTCCTCCATAAGCTTCGGAGTGACACTTGCTAGGATTTGTTCCTGTTCATTCTTAGGCACACAACGTCTAATAGCACCATCTACTCCTTATTTATAAAGATGTGGGTCATCCCAAAAGTAATGTCGCAAATCATAGAAAAACTTTTTCTTTTGTTGGTATGTGAAGCTAGGTGGTATAAATTTAGCAACAATATAATTAGCATAATCAGCATACCATGGGGTGCTACGAGAAGTGCTTATGACATTTAATTGTTCATCAGGAAAGCTATCATCAATAGGTAGTGGGTCATCAAGAACATTCTCTAACCTAGATAAGTTATACGCAATGGGGTTCTCGGCTCCTTTTCTATCAACAATATGCAAATCAAATTCTTGCAGCAAGAGAACCCATCTAATAAGTCTAGGTTTAGCATCTTTCTTTTCCATAAGATATTTAATAGCAGCATGATCGGTGTGAATAGTTACTTTAGAATCAACAATATAGGGTCTGAATTTATCACAAGCACATACAAGCTGCTAAAAGTTCCTTTTCGGTAGTAGCATAATTTCTTTGAGCATTGTCTAGAGTCTTACTAGCATAATGGATAACATTTAATTTCTTATCAACTCTTTGCCCTAGAACAGCACCTCTGACATAATCACTAGCATCACACATAATTTCAAAGGGTAAATTCCAATCGGTGTGGCTGAACAACAGTGCGAGACTAATGCTTCCTTAACTATTTCAAATGCTTCTACACAATCATCATCATAGACAAATGGTACATCTTTTTGTAATAAATTAGTCAGAGGCCGAGAAATTTTTGAGAAGTCCTTAATGAACCTCCTATAAAATCCGGCATGACCAAGGAAACTTCATATACCTTTGATGTCCTTGGGACATGGCATCTTTTCAATAGCATCAACCTTGGCTTTATCTGTTGGAAATATGCCCTAGAGGCAATAATAAAATGGTTATTATTATATTTGCTCGTTCATGATAATTGTCTATTATTCATGCTATAATTGTGTTATCTGGAAATCATAATACATGTGTGAATACATAGACCACAACATGTCCCTAGTGAGCCTCTAGTTGACTAGCTCGTTTATCAATAGATGGTCACGGTTTCGACCATGGACATTGGATGTCATTGATAACGGGATCACATCATTGGGAGAATGATGTGATGGACAAGACCCAATCCTAAGCATAGCACAAGATCGTGTAGTTCGTTTGCTAGAGCTTTTCCAATGTCAAGTATCATTTCCTTAGACCATGAGATCGTGTAACTCCCGGATGTCGTAGGAGTGCTTTGGGTGTACCAAACGTCACAACGTAACTGGGTGACTATAAAGGTATACTACGGTATCTCCGAAAGTGTACATTGGGTTGACACGGATCGAGACTGGGATTTGTCACTCCGTATGACGGAGAGGTATCTCTGGGCCCACTCGGTAATGCATCATCATAATGAGCTCAAAGTGACTAAGTGGTTGGTCATGGGATCATGCATTACGGTATGAGTAAAGTGAATTGCCGGTAATGAGATTGAACGAGGTATTGGGATACCGACGATTGAATCTCGGGCAAGTAACGTACCGATTGACAAAGGGAATTGTATACGGGATTACTTGAATCCTCGACATCGTGGTTCATTCGATGAGATCATCGTGGAACATGTGGGAGCCAACATGGGTATCCAGATCCCGCTGTTGGTTATTGGCCGGAGAGTCGTCTCGGTCATGTGTGCATGTCTCCCGAACCCGTAGGGTCTACACACTTAAGGTTCGGTGACGCTAGGGTTGTAGAGATATTAGTATGCGGTAACCCGAAAGTTGTTCAGAGTCCCGGATGAGATCTCTAACGTCACGAGGAGTTCCGGAATGGTCCGGAGGTGAAGAATTATATATAGGAAGTCCAGTTTCGACCATCGGGAAAGTTTGAGGGGTCAGGTATTGTCTGGGACCAGGAGGAAGGTCCCAGGGGTCCACAGGGTGGGGCCACCTATCCCAGAGGGGCCCATGGGCTGAAGTGGGGAAGGTAATCAGCCCCTGGTGGGCTGGTGCTCCCCCTTGGGCCTCCCCTGCGCCTAGGGTCGGAAACCCTAGGGGTGGGGGGCGCCCAATTGGCTTGGGGGTAAGCCACCCCCCTTGGCCGCCGCCCCCTTGAGATCCAATCTCTAGGGGGCCGGCGCCCCCAGGGCCCCTATATAAAGAGGGGGGAGGGAGGGCTGCGCACCCCTGCTCCTGGCGCCTCCCTCTCCCTCCGTAACACCTCTCCCTCTCGCTGAGCTTGGCGAAGCCCTGCCGAGATCGCCGCTACTTCCACCACCACGCCGTCGTGCTGCTGGATCTCCATCAACCTCTCCCTCCCCCTTGCTGGATCAAGAAGGAGGAGACGTCTTCCCCAATCGTACGTGTGTTGAACGCGGAGGTGTCGTCCGTTCGGCACTAGGATCATCGGTGATTTGGATCACGACGAGTATGACTCCCTCAACCCCGTTCTCTTGAATGCTTCCGCGCGTGATCTACAAGGGTATGTAGATGCACTCCTCTTACTCGTTGCTAGATGACTCCATAGATTGATCTTGGTGAAGCGTAGAAATTTTTTTATTTTCTGCAACGTTCCCCAACATTATCAACTTCAATACCTCTTTCAGAAACTTTGTGCCCCAAGACAATACCTTCATTAACCATAAAGTGGCACTTTTCCCAATTCAAGACAAGATTAGTTTCTTCACATCTCTGCAAAACTCGATCAAGATTGCTCAAGCAATCATCAAAAGATGAACCATAGACGGAAAAATCGTCCATAAAAACCTCACAATTTTTTTTCACAAAAATCAGAGAATATATCCATCATGCATCTTTGAAAGGTAGCAAGTGCATTACATAAACCAAAAGGCATACGTCTATAAGCAAAAGTACCAAAAGGGCAAGTAAAAGTAGTCTTTGATTGATCTTTATCCAACACAAGTATTTGAGAGAAACCATAATAACCATCTAGAAAGCAATAATGTGTATGTTTGCATAATCTTTCTAGCATTTGATCAATAAAAGGTAAGGGGTAATGATCTTTCTTAGTAACTTTATTTAATTTGCGGAAATCAATTACCATCCTATAGCTGTGTTAATTCTTTTCGGGATCAATTCATCTTTATCATTAGGGACAACAGTAAGACCTCCCTTCTTAGGGACACAATGGTCTGGACTTACCCTCTGACTATCAGCTACGGTATAAATTTTACATGCCTCCAGAAGCTTGAGTATTTCTTTTCTTACCACTTCTTTCATTTTAGGATTCAAGCGTCGTTGAGGATCACGAACTAGTTTGGCATCCGCTTCAAATTTATTTTATGTTGACATAGAGTGGGACTAATGCCCTTAAGATCATCGAGAGTATATCCAATAGCTGCACGGTGCTTCTTCAGAGTTTTCAATAATATTTCTTCTTCATGCTCTGAAAGGTTAGCACTAATAATAACAGGATATATTTTCTTTTCATCAAGATAAGCATATTTAAGATTATCAGGCAATGGTTTAAGCTCAAACACGGGATCACCCTTGGGTGGAGGGGGATCCCCTAGGATTTCAACAGGCAAATTATGTTGCAGAATAGGTTCCTGTTTAAAGAATATGTCGGTGTACTAGAGTAGGGGTACCCTAGTACCCGCATCGGCACACGCAGACGATTCTGACACCAGCGGTGGTTTGCCTCGTCACCGCCAAGATCCTCCGTGGCTACTTTGGGTCCATTCAAGAACAAAGTATTAGATTAAGAAGACAAGGCCCCGACAAGAGGAGCTTGTCGGGAAGGCCACTCCAGGCATACGGAAGACAAGGCCCCGGCAAGAGGAGCTTGCCGGGAAGGCTCGGAGCGCGACAAGTCTCCGGGCGCGACAAGGATTCGGCCGCGGCAAGGGGCTTGCCGCGGCATGCAACCTCTCTCCCTTTCCGCTCCAGCTCATCCAGCGACGTGTCGCCATGGGACCGTTCCATGGGCGCGTGTCGAGAGCTGTCAGCCCGGCGGAGAAAGCAGCGATAAGCGGCGCTGACAAGCTTGCCATCGTGGCGGCGGAGGCGCACTGACGACCTCTGTTGCCTGTTGGGCGACAATCGACGGGCATTTATTGCTTTTGTCCCTTGCCGTCGAGTTAGGTATTTTGCACCGCATAATCGCTCGAGTAGGTGTACCAACTCCAGTTTTTACATTTGTACCCCCGCCTATGTTGCGACCTGTCGGAGACCCCTTGAGCATATAAAAGGAGGCCCGTGCGCAACGTAGAAAGGGTTCGGTTAGTTCGGTTCACTCGACTCACCCGAGACAAGATACACTCACGCTAGGTTTTGTAGCTCTCATTGCTCTCTAGCAAGAACACAATAGATCAAACAAGCAGCAATAGGAGTTTTATCTCTCCGGAGAGCTCGAAGCTGGGTAAACTGCTTGTGTGCCTCGCCTCGATCCGCTCTTCGTGCGATCTCCGCCCCCTCCGAACCACAAGGGGCCTGGTCCGCCGGCCCCATAGGTGTCCGTGGGTACGACCAGCCTCCCCGACATCTTTAGCGCGCCAGGTAGGGGGGCGTCGAGGCCGTGTGAATCTGATCCGGCGTTCACACGAGCAGCGTCATCAACATCTTCCCAAACATGCCACCGAAGGAGAAGGCTTCGGCGGCAGCAGAGCCGTCCGCGTCGTACCCACCCTCACCGCAGCAAACGGGTGGTGGGGCAGACGCTGGCGGAGGAACGGGCGCCGACGAAGGTGTCGCGACATTGCCAAGTCCAAGGACAAGGCCCCGCAAACCTCGGCGTCGCGCATCCCCGCGCCCATCTCAGAGACGCGGGACCAACAACGTCATGGCGTTCACAACGCCATACGTTCGCTGGATCGAGACCCTCAAGACCAGCATGCGGCGCCAACATGCTTGCACGAGTGAGATACGGTCGCCCGGACGGGTGCTGCTCCTTCTAACGTAGTTAGAAGTCCGAGCGTGTCCCGCCTCGCACCGTTCTCCAATGCCACCCACTACTCCAAGAAGCTCTGGCGAGAGCTCAGCTGCTCGACTACCCTCCAACGGCCGACAAGGTCGACGAGTGGAGGCCACTATCGAGCCTCATCGGCTTTGCCAACGGCGGCGCTCGCGGCAACCAACGCCATCATTGCCGGCGGCGGGCGACAAGGCACGAGCCGGTGGCGACGAGGCTGTCGGAGGTGCAACCACCGTGCACTCTCCGCCAAGAAGGCCAAGATCGCCGACTCACCGGATCCACCTCGACAGCGACTCCACTGCGTCGTCGGATCCGCGAGCTCGCCGTGATCAGCGCCAAGTTCTTCATGAGCGACAACAAGAGGACGCTCGAACTCGCATCGAGCGCCGAAGAGAAGCGCGACGTCAGTCCGACAAGCGCGCTGGGCCTTCTGTCGACATGCGCACGCCGGAGGAGCGAGGCGACTTGCCGTACGCGGTAGGTTGCCCTGCGTTCACTCGTGAGCTGCGGCAAGTCCAAAGGGCTCAGCCGGAAAAACTTCAAACCAGACGCGTGCGGAGAAGTATGATGGCAGGGCGCATCCGTCGGAGTTCCTTAGCATCTACACCATCGCGGTGCAGGCTGCGGGGGGCGGACGACAAGATCTCGCCAACTACTTCCCGCTCGTGCTCAAGCCCAACGTCGATCTTGGCTCATGCACTTGCCGGACAGCTCCATATCCTCTTGGGCAGATCTGTGCCATCGGTTTGTTGGCGCCTTCACGGTGGCCACAAACCTCATGGCCAAGAAAGTGACCTGCACTTGCTCGCCCGAAGGAAGGAGAGTCCTCGCGCAAGTTCATTCAGAGATTCAGCCGTGTGCACTACAACATCGAGCGTCCACCTGCCGCGGTGATCGGCGCATTTCATCGTAATGTGCGGAACCGCAGGATGAGGGAGGAGATGGCGATGTGCAAAGTCAAGGACGTCGGTGAGCTGTACGCCTTGGCCGACAAGTGTGCACGCTACCGAGGAAGGAGGAGACTCGGAGAGAATGCAGAAGCAGGATCTGACAGTGATGACACCGCCCTGGCAAAGAAGAGCCGGCGGTGAGGCAACAGGAAGAAGAAAGCCAGAGAAGTGCTAGCAGTCGAGCGGTCCGGCAATGGAGGTGGCGACAAGAACGCCAAGGCTGGTGGTTCCGGCAAGGAGGTTGCCGCTGACGCCAACCACCAGTCGGTGGCGGCCGCCGACAAGCGTGACAGCTCCGGCAAGCGATCGCAAGATCCACCGCACCAAGGGCCACGACCTCCGAGCTGCAAGAAGGTCGAGCAGCTTGTCGAACATCGAGGGCTGAGTACGAGCGGCGCGACAAGGAGAAGGCCCAGGGAAGGTCTTTGGGGAGCAAGCAAGAAACGTCCCGGCCGGGAGGACGCCATGCAAGGCCAAGCAGCGGCAAGGAGATCGACCTCCCAGCCGCGACAAGGATGAAGATGATGACGATGGCGAAGATATGGAAGGCACGACGCCCGATGAGAAGGAGTTTCGTAAAGCCATAGAGGTCCTCTGCGTTGGCGGAGGTGCTTCCCTGCATACCTCCCACCGCCAACTCAAGCAATGGATGCGGGAGGTCAATGCAGCGGAACCATCCGTGGAGTCACGCAAGCCTCGAAGTGGTCCAAAGACGCCTATTATTTTTGATATTGAGGACCACCACGATCGCATAACTGCGGTCGGGTGCTTGCCGATGTTGGTCTCACCAACCATCCGCAACCTCAAGGTCACAAAAATGTTAGTTGACGGCGGGCGGCTTGAATCGGATCTCCTCCGCGGTGCTCCGAAGCTTCAAATCCTGACGGTGAGCTCGAAGAGACCGGCACTTTCAAGGAATCAATCCAGAAGGAGCAAGCGAAGGGGAAGATTACGTTGCCGGTGACATTTGGCAGCGAGCTGAACTTCAGGACTGAGAGGGTCACGTTTGACGTTGCCGATTTCCCATTGCCTTACAATGGGATACTTGGCCGTCCAGCACTCGCCAAGTTCATGGCAGCCTCTCACTACGCCTACAACCTACTCAAGATGCCGGGACCGATAAGCGTCATCTCTGTCCATGGCGACAAGAAGGATGCCCTTATCTGGGCCGACAAGATCTACGGGATGCAGCAGCCGTGACAGATCGCCCAACACTTGCCGCTGAAGCTCCCGGGGAAAGAAGACCAAGTCCAAGTCCGGCAAGGGCTCGATGCTCACTCCGGCAAGCGCACCTCTTCGGAGTGCTGCGCTACCGTCGAGGACGCACCATCGAGCTCCACCGGCAAGTGCAAGAAGATGGTAGCTCCGCCAAAGACCAAGAGGGTGCCCGCCAAGGAGGACGGCACTGGTGGTACCTTCACCATCAGTGCCTCTCTCGACCCTAAATAGGAAGGCGCGCTCGTTGCTTTCCTGCGGGCGAATGTCGACGTGTTTGCATGGCAACCGTCGATATCCCCGTGTTCCTGTGAAAGTGATTGAGCACCGCCTAGCCGTTTGTCCTCCTGCGCGGCCCGTCAAGCAAAGAGTCAGGCAGCAAGCAGGGGAGCGCCAAGAATTCATAGCGGAAGAGATCAAGAAACTGGAAGCAGCGGGCCTTGTCGAGGAGGTGCTCCATCCAACGTGGTTGGCCAATCCTGTAGTCGTGCGCAAAGCAAACGGAAAATGGAGACTTTGTATTGACTTCACGAATGTTAATAAAGCTTGTCCCAAAGATCCATTTCCCTTGTTGTGCATTGACCAGATTGTCGACTCCACGGCTGGATGTGATTTGCTTTCGTTTCTTGATGCATACTCAGGATACCATCAGATCTTCATGGCTGAAGAAGATGAAGAGAAGACCGCGTTCATTACACCATGTGGCACATCTTTGTTTCATACGGATGCCTTTCGGTTTGAAGAATGCTGGTTCAACATTTGCAAGGATAGTCCATGACACTTTTGAGCCGCAAATGCACAGAAATGTAGAAGCATACATGGATGACATAGTGGTCAAAAGCAAGGACAAAGCAACTCTGGTTCAAGATTTGGACGAGACCTTTGCAAATCTGCGCAAGATCAACCTTAAGCTCAACCCCGAGAAGTGCGTGTTTGGAGTTCCTTCCGGCAAGCTTCTCGGGTTCTTCGTGTCTCAGTGAGGGATCGAAGCTAATCCCGACAAGATCAAGGCCATTGAGCAGATTGAAGCACCAAAGGGGCGTCAAGGATGTACGAAGGCTTGCCGGTTGCGTGGCTGCTCTCAAAGAGGTTTATTTCTAGGTTCTGCTGAACCGCCTGCCGCTTTTTCAAGATTTTGAAAAAGGCAGGTCCAATGAAATGGACTCGAAGCGGAGGCTGCGCTGCAGACTTGAAGAGATACATCCTCCACTCCAACACTTGTCGCACCTAAGCCACAAGAGAAGTTGCTGCTATATATAGTGGCAACCAATCAAGTGGTTAGTGCTGCGTTAGTAGCGGAGAGGGAGGCGGATGACGAGCCAAAGAACCACGGCAAGCACATCCAGCGACAAGCGGGGGCTTCGCCGACAAGCTCTGGTCCCGACAAGGATGAATCCGCGAGACACATGAGCAGTCTGAGAAAATGATGGTGCATCGCACTGTCTACTTTGTAAGTTCCCTCCTGCAGGTGGATAGGTCATGTTACTCTGGTGTGCAAAAATTTCTTCTCGGCCTCCTCATGGCCTAGTGAAAGCTGCGCCATTACTTCCAAGCACATGAGATCACGATTGTCACTCGCTTTCCGCTGAAGAGGATCTGCAGAATCCGAAGCGGCAGGCGGGATTGTCGAGTGGGCACTTGGAGCTGTCAAGCTTTGGTCTTAAGTTTGAAAGCACATCAACTATCCAAAGCGTAGCGTTGGCAGAATTCATAGCGAGAATGGGCGCCAACACGGATGAAGAGATCTCTTAGGAGACGAGCATTCCCGTCAAAGAAGCAAGCAAAGAATGGCTGATGTACTTGATGGTGCCTTCTCACTGCAAAGGCGCTGGTCCGGCGTCTTGCTTATCGCACTCCACGGAGAGCACCTCAAGCACGTCGTCCGGATGCACTTTCCCAAGGAGCAAGCGACAAACAATCTGCAGAGTATGAAGGTTTGCTTGCGGTCTCGTGGATCGCCGTGGACCTTGGGATCAAAAAGCTTATTGTCGGGGAGACTCACAACTCGTCGTCCGCCAAGTGAACAAAAGATTACGAGTCCGTTGATCGAAGCCTCACGTTGATGAAGTGAGGAAGCTGGAAGAGCACTTTGACGGCCTGCAAATGGAACATGTTCCAAGAGCTCAGAATGATATCGCTGACGGCCTGTCAAAGTGCGCTGCGCTTAAGTTACCTATGGAACCAGGGATTTTCGTGCTCAAGCTGACTCAACCGACCGTAACACCATCAACTGGACAAAGCAAGAAGAGGAAGTTGGCCTCTGGTGACCACTTTCCGACAGAGCTTCCCGAAGCCGTCGTTGCAAAGGTCCCCAAGATCAACACCAACAAAGGCCGAGGAAGCGATGCCCGCTTCCGACAGGCCCTGAGGTTTGTTTCGTTGAAGCGAGCGCTCCCGACAAGTCTTGCTCCGGCAAGCTTGTCGGGAACATCAAGCTCGGCAGAACGCGAGTTCTTGCCGTGGAAGCTGATGTTCCGCAAAGAACAGATATGCCTTTAGTCCTTGTTGTCGAGCCACAAGCTCCGGCATGGGCGCATAGATTGTCCATTTCCTTGACGGAGAACTTCGAAGAGCAAGAGGAAGCGGAAAAAGTAGCCCGACGGTCAAGTATGTACCGGTTTGTCGACTGCCTCGCATGTCTGAAGAAGACTCAACGGTGTGAAATTGAAGTGTATTCCGGGGAAGATGGGCCGAAGCTATTGGCGAGAGATACGGAGGCATATGTGGTCACCACATTGGCGCAAGAGCACTTGCCGGCAAAGCTTTCCGCAAGGTTTCTTCTGGCCGACAGCCCTCCAGGATGCAGCGCACGGTAACCAAGTGTGAAGCGTGCGGTTCCATTCCAAGCAGATACACCAGCCGGCTCAAGCTCTCCATACGATCCCTTTATCACGGCCATTTTGATGCAGGGGCTCGACATCCTCGGCCCCTTACCCCGAGCTATCGGGGGCTTTGAGTACTTGTTCGTCGACATCGACAAGTTCACAAAGTGGCCGGAAGTGGAAGCAGTGAGGAAGGTGACAGCCTGATCGTGATCAAGTTCTTGAGCAATTGTTTGTCGTTTGGAATCCCTAACCGGATCATCACCGACAACGGCACACAATTCACGAAGTCGCACCTTCATGCAAGACGTCCAAGACCTTGGCGCCAAGGTCTGCCTTTGCTACATTGCTCACCCGAGAAGCAGCGGTCGGCGAGCGAAGAGGGCAATGCTGAAGTGCTGCGCGGGCTCAAGACCAGAACTTTCGACGGGCTGCACAAGTGCGGAAGAAAGCTGGATCGAGGAGCTGCCGGTGGTTCTTTGGTCGATCAGACGACGCCAAATCGAGCCACCGGCGGACACCTTCGCTCTAATCTATGGAGCAGGCAGTTCTCCCCACGGAACTTCGTATCACGGATCGCCTCGAGTACTCGCTTATGATGAGCTTGAGCAAGAGCAGCTGCGACAAGATGACGCTGCTCCTTGAGGAGGATTGTCTTGAGGCATTTATGCGAGCTGCTCGCTTCTGACAAGCTTTGCGTCGCTACCATAGCCGCAGGGTTAATGCCAGAAGTCTCGAGGAAGGCGACCTTGTTCTTCAGCGCGTTCAATCCGCCAAGAATTCAAACAAGTTGACGCCAAAGTGGGAAGGCCCTTATCGGGTGAAACGAGTCACTAGGCCTGGCGCTGTCCGCCTTGAGACCGAAGATGGCATTCCGGTGAGCAACTCCTGGAACATTGAGCATCTTCGTAAGTTTTACCCATAGGGCGCGGTTGTCGGAACCCGTTCCGGCAACCACCTTTTGTACAAGTCTTGCCGCAGTTGCATGTAATCCTTTGTACAAAGCCGGACGAAATCGTGCATCAGTAAAGCTCATGTGTTGCGCACAACTTGTCAAATTCATGCTTTCATTATTTTATTGCATGTTTTGGCTAACACTTTGTGCATCAACCACACCCGATAAGCAGAATCGAGCCGCTGGGCTCCATAACGATTATTTCCTCTTCTTTTTCTTTTCTTAAAGAAAGGAAGGCTCCCTCGCGCACAAGTTAACCAGGGGGGAGGAGGAGATAATACTATGGACCAGACACCGCTCGAGGAAGTTTCACCTCATCGGGAAGCAAGAGACAGAAAAGCTAAGTTGCCAAAGTCTGAGCAATCAATTTTAAATTTTTGAGTTATCTTCCTCGAGCGATAGTACTTTGTATGGAAAACACATGCGCAGAGGAACCAACTCGCCGGCTAGTCGCGCCCTTACTTTGTTTCGAGTCCGCTCAACAACTTAAGTGAGCAGCAGCTAGTCAGCGACAAGGTTGCTTTGTCGAGGCGGCACCGCCCGGTAGTTGACGTTCGCACTCGGCGCTTCATGGCGAAAGTGCCCGCACCGACAAGTCCCCTAAATGCGTAAGGCAGAAACGTACAAAGGAAGGAATCAAGTAGAGGAAATAACGTTGCATTGATCGTTCACCTAAGATAGAGTATATTACAAAATAACTTGTCGCTGATCTAACAAAGTGTTCTAAACATGATCAGCAGCGACAAGGGAAAGATAAAGTTGGCGGCCTAGTCTACGCGGTCGCCCTCAATCCGCTTGATCTTGTTCACCTTGTCCACGATGGGTGCGACAAGGGCTTTGAAACTCCTCCACGTTGGCATCGGGCGGCAGGGATGCGAGGGCGCCGTTAAGGTTGAGGCCCGGATTGCGGAAGGCCACCTTGATCAACACCTTCTCGAGGGCTCCTGCACGAACTGGCGTGATTCCTCGGCTAGCTGCTTTGGGACCTCTTCCGGAGTCGCTGGAGGCCCGTCGCCACGCCTTTGAAGAATAATTTGAGCTTGGCGCTGGGTTGGAGATGCTCGTCGGAGGAGTACGCAAGGTCCGCCATCCCAGCTCCATCATTCGTTGTGGATGTCGTGGCGGTGTCCACAAGACCTTCGGTCCAGTGCTCCACGCTCTCCCTCAAGGTGTTACGGGCGGAGACAGCATTCGCCAGACAGCTCCTCCTTGGCCTTGATCGCCTCCAACAAGCCCACCTCCCGCTCTCTGGCGCCATCCAACGTCTGCGTCGAGTGGTCACTCAGCTCAAGATCCACCTTGGAATCCTTGGCGGCGTCGAGCTCCTTGGCCCTAACAGCGAGACGGCTCTGCAGCTCGCCAAGGGTGTAGGCGTCCTTCTCGCGCTCACGCTTGAGCACGGCAAGCTCTTCACCGCTCTTCTTGAGGGTGGCCTCCAGCTATGCCACCTTCGCCTTCAGCTCTTCCTTGGCGGCCTCGGCGGCTGCAGCAGCGTCCTTCGCTTCTGGCGCCCGCCAGCGACTCCTCGCTGGCAAGGTCTTCTTCGTGGCTGTCCAGGTTGACCTTCCGCTGCGCCATTTCGCTTTCTGTGGCGGCGAGCTTCTCGGCAGGCCGCTGCTCCTCCTCAGTGCGGCCTTCTCAAGGATGAAGGCCGTGCGCTCTTCTGAAGTTGCCCCAGCGCTTCCGCCACGTCGCGGAGGGCTTCTTTGTTGGCGCTCGGAGCTCCTCGGCGCGCTTCTCCATCCGCTCCGCCCTCGCGACAAGGGCTTCTCGGCTCTCCAACTTGGCTGCCGGGCGCGGTAGAGCGACAGCAGCTTCTTCAGTTGCTCCTCCTCGAACTTCGCGCTTTATTGCTTGGCGCGTCCACAGCGTCGGCCAATGAGGCGAAGTAGCTTCGCCGTCGAAGGTCTCTCCCTCGACCGGCGCCACAGGCTCGGGTCGAGGAAGCTTGATGAAAAGCATGCCCGGCCTTGGTAGGCACGCAGGCTGGGGCTCCTCGAACTGGCCTTGTGGCCAGCCAGCGGAGAAATCGGCCGTCGGTGTATGGCGCTTGCCGCTCCAGCCAGCCTCGGGGCCGTCGATCTGATCGCCCGACCCCTCGCCCGGCCTCTGCGTCGGCAGCCTCGGTGGCCTCCTCGCCAACAGGCTCGTCGGCGGCAACCTCTTCTTCCTGACAGCGACCTCTTCTTCCTCGACGGCGGCCTCGTCGGTGTTGCCGCGCGCTTCCTCCTCACCGGCGGCCTCGACCTCCATCGGCTCTGCGTCAGACGAAGAAGGGGCAATCAAGCAATCGTTCAAAAAGAGAAACAAAGGAAAGCAAGCCCAAGGGAAACTTTCGTGTAAGGGAATTACCTGCAATGGGATCCGCAACCATGGCCTCGACCACTGGAGGGTCACTGGCGCCGTCCCTTGCCGGGGTAGCCTCCCTTGCCGGAGTGGCCTCCCTTGCCGGGGTGGCCTCCCTTGTCGGAGGGAGCTCCCTTGCCGGGGAGTTCTCCCTTGGCGGCGTAGTGGCAGCGGGCAGGATCTCGGAGGCGGCTTCCGAGCCCTCCTGATGAGGTTGCTCTGCTCCTACACAAGCACACAATCACAAATCAACGCGGAAGGGGCACCCCTACACACCCGCTAGTAAGAAGAAAACTGCACACTTACTCTGGGGGCTGTGCTGGGGGCTGCTCAGAGGAAAGGTTGCCGGGTCCGGCAAGGGAGTCTCGGACGCGTCCCCCGTCTCCACGGGAGAATCGTCCTCAACGACGACCGTCGGGATCTTGGCCCTCTTCGCCGCTCTCTGGGCCAGCGTCCTGAAAAGGAAAAAGTCCGGAACGAAGCAAATCAGATTCAAGATGAAGCAATAAAAATTGAAGAAATACAAGCACAATCTCGAGAAGCTTACTCTTCGACTTCCTCCTCGGAGCTGGCGGAGAAGTCAAACTCCGCCTCGCCTCCGGTGCAACGAGGTGGGCGTGGGCTCTCTTGGCCGCTTGGCGGGCGTCGGCGGTGGCACGAGAAGATCCCGCCCGGTTGTCGCGGCCGTGTGGGGCGCTCAGCAACCTCGCTTGCAGCGGTGGGCGGCGCTGTGGCGCTTCTGTGGGCGGTGCTGTCGCCCGGCTCGTCTCCGGCCTTGCGGAGGCGCCTCCTCAGCGGGCAGGGGCTCGCTGGCGGCAAGTCGCTTGGCGGCGGGGAAGAAGCGCCCTCGGTGGGTCCACTCGACCCAGCCTCGGGCTCGACAAGCTCGTCCTCGCCCGGCGACCTCCCTCGCTCGGCAAGGCTTGCCGCCGCCGCGCGTCTGCCTCCTCCACGGTGAACCCGAAGGCTCCGGCGGCGGCAGCTGCTGCCGCCTCCTCCTGGTGGCAATCCGCGCCATCTCACGGTCGGTGGTGTCGCGGGTGAGCCTTTTCGCTTTCGTCGGAGCGGATCGACACTTCTTGCAAATCGTCGAAGAATTGCTGCACGACCTCGTCGGGGGGCTCCTGCCAGGTTGGGACGATCCCGTGGGAGTCGCACAGTGGCATCATGGCGCGGATGCGGTCGAGCGCCGAGTTGTTGCACAATGGGACGACCCCCCGCGGCAACCTAAACCACTCGGGGTGGTCGGGGTCGTTCTTGAACAGCTCGAGCAGTATCGAGTCCAGCTCCAAGACGGTAAAGTTCCAATTCAGGCCCGAGCGCAGCCTCATGATGTCCACCGCATTTTGGAACTCCCAAGCAGGCCTCCTCCTTTCCTGCAAGGGAAGCGTCTGGCGGCGAAGGAAGTCGCGCCAGCTGCGCCTCTGATCAACCCGGCAAGCCTGAGGCGAAATGAGTCACGGCTATCTTCACCGCATCCTCCGGCGCCAAGTTACTCCAATCCCTGCCGCGCACTATTGGAGTTTGGCGCACAGCGGTGAAGGGCTGCGGATTCTCCTCTACGACCCAGCACCAGTTGGCCCTCCACTCCTCCCACTTGTTGCGGAACTCTCCCTCTAGGTAGGCCTCTTTCTTGCCGATCCTAGAGACCCAGGCTATCCCTCCGGCAAGTGGCTCTCCTCTCTCGGCGGGGAACAAAGAAATGGCGGAAGAGTGCCACGTTCGGTGGACTCCGACAAAGTTTTCGCACAAATGCGCGAAAACTGCGGGGTCAAGATGGCGTTGGGGGTGAAATCAAGGAGGCGGAGGCTAAAGGTGTTCATGATGTCGCAAAAGAACTCGGACAAGGGCGGGCAACGCCCGCAATCGAAGAACAGGGCGAAGAAAGGGTACCCGGTTGGGGCCAAATCGGAGGCGGAGGCGGGGAGCACCCTCGTGCGCGGATGCACACGAGTCTCCGTCAACCAGAAGAGGTAGAAGACGTCCCGCAGCTCCCTTGCGCCGAGCTGCGGGGGGAAGATGGCTCGCTCCTTGCGCAACGCCATGAGCCGCTGCGCCTCGGCCGACTTGACGCCCTTTTCCTTATCGGCTTTCGGAGCCATGGCGAGGCGGAGGAGGCCGACGGCGGTGAGTGTGCTTGCGGCGAAAGGCGGGCGCTGCTCTCTTCGCACCGGAGAAGAAGAGGGAGCGGCGGTGGTTTTCTTGACAAGACAAGCAATGGCGAGGTGGTCGGCCTGCCTCTGCTTTCCTCCGCTTATAAAGGGAGGAGGGGCGGACGTTCGCTTATACTAATAAAGAACCCCCACGACCGCGCCCACGATCTCGCAGACGACGCCACGTCCGGTGCGTGCCGTTAGTGGGGATCGTGGTGGGTCCGGGGCGAGTTGCGGCGTGGTCGAGGCAGCGTGTCCGGTGCGATTACGGGCCCGGGCGCGACAAGCGCTTCGGCACCGTCTGCGGCCCAGCCCGGGGCTCTGTCGTTGTACTAGAGTAGGGTACCCTAGTACCCGTAATCGTCTGCAGACGATTGCAGCACCCAGCGGCGAGTTTGCCTCGTCACCGCCAAGATCCTCCGTGGCTCCTTTGGGGCCATTCAAGAACAAAGTATTAGATTAAGAAGACAAAGGCCCCGACAAGAGGAGCTTGTCGGGAAGGCCACCTCGGGCATACGGAAGACAAGGCCCGGCAAGAGGAGCTTGCGGGAAGGCTCGAGCGCGACAAGTCTCCGGCGCGACAAGAGATTCGGCCGCGGCAAGGCGCTTGCAGCGCATGCAACCTCTCTCCTTTCCGCTCCAGCTCATCCATGACGTGTCGCCATGGGACCGTTCCATGGGTGCGTGTCGAGAGGTCATGCAGCCAGCGGAGAGCAGCGATAAGCGGCTGACAAGCTTGCCATCGTGGCGGCGGAGGCGCACTGACGGCCTCTGTTGCTCTGTTAAAGGCGACAACGACGGGCATTTATTGCTTTTGTCCCTTGCCGTCGAGTTAGGTATTTTACCTTGTAATCGCTCGAGTAGGTGTACCAACTCCAGTTTTTACATTTGTACCCCCGCCTATGTTGCCACCTGTCGGAGACCCCTTGAGCATATAAAAGGAGGCCCATGCGCAACGTAGAAAGGGTTCGGTTAGTTCGGTTCACTCGACTCACCCGAGACAAGATACACTCACGCTAGGTTTTGTAGCTCTCATTGCTCTCTAGCAAGAACACAATAGATCAAACAAGCAGCAGTAGGAGTTTTATCTCTCCGGAGAGCTCCGAAGCTGGGTAAACTGCTCGTGTGCCTCGCCTCGATCCGCTCTTCGTGCGATCTCCGCCCCCCTCCGAACCACAAGGGGCCTGGTCCGCCGGCCCCATAGGTGTCCGTGGGTACGACCAGCCTCCCCGACAGAATACTTCATCTATTTCCCTTCTTTCATTCATGAATATCTCATTTTCGTGGTCTAACAAATAGTGTTCTAAATGATCACTAGGAGGTACGGCAATAGAAGCATATCATCCATATCACGGTGTTGTTTACTAAATTTAGAGAAATTAAACTCATGAACCATATCATCCAAGCCAATAGTAACAACATTGTTTTTGCAGTCTATCTTAGCATTAATAAAGTATTCAAGAAGGGTCTACCAAATATAATGGGACAAAAGCTATCTTGTGGAGGCGAGAACAAGAAAATCAGCAGGATATTTAGTTTTCCCACACAAGACTTCAACATCGCTAACAATTCCCATTGCAGATATAGTATCTCTATTAGCAAGTTTAATTGTAACATCAATATCTTCTAACTCAGCAGGTGCAATTTCATGCTTAATTTCTTTATATAAATCATAAGGTATAACACTAGCACTAGTACCCATATCACATAAGACATGATAACAATGATCTCCTATTTTAACGAAATAACGAGCACGCCTACCACAGGTCTATGTTTATCTTTAACGCTAGGTTTAGCAATTCTAGCAGATTCACATGAGAATTGAATAACATGCCCATCAATATTATCGAGACAAGAGATCTTTAACAATAGCAATATTAGGTTCTACTTTGACTTGCTCGGAGGTGTATAAGTTCTAATATTGCTTTTACGAACAACAGTTGAAGTTTTAGCATGATCCTTTATTCTAACGAGGAAAGGTGGTTTCTCAACATAAGAGGTAGGAATAATAGGATCATTATAAGTGACAGTCTTTTCTTCAACTTTAATAGGTGCAGCTACTTTTACTTCTATGGGAGGATGATATTTAAACCACTTCTCCTTGGGGAAATCAACATAAGTAGCAAAAGATTCACAGAAAGAAGCTACTATCTTAGAGTCAAGTCCATATTTAGTGCTAAACTTACGGAAAATATCGGTATCCATAAAAGATTTAATACAATCAAACTTAGGTGTCATACCTGACTCCTTACCTTCGTCGAGGTCCCAATCTTCAGAGTTGTGTTTAATTCTATCCAATAAATTCCATCTGAATTCAATATTCTTCATCATAAAAGAGCCAGCACAAGAAGTATCGAGCATGGTTTGATTATTATGAGAAAGCCGAGCATAAAAACTTCGAATAATTATTCCTCTTGGGAGCTCATGATTGGGGCATGAATATAACATTGATTTAAGCCTCCCCCAAGCTTGAGCGATGCTTTCTCCTTCGCGAGGCCAAAAATTATATATATAATTGTGATCACGATGAACAAGATGCATAGGATAATACTTTTGATGAAATTCCAATTTCAATCTTTTATAGTTCCATGATCTCATATCATCACATAGCCTATACCATGTCAATGCGTCTCCCTTAAAAGATAAAGGGAAGACCTTCTTCTTAACAACATCATCGGATATACCTGCAAGCTTAAATAATCCACAAACTTCATCCACATATATTAAGTGCTCATCAGGATGCTTTGTTCCATCTCCTGTAAAAGGATTAGCTAGCAGTTTTTCCATCATACCCGAAGGAATTTCAAAAGGAATTTCATTTTCAATAGGTTCGATGGGTTGAGGAGCAACTCTTTGCTCTCTTGGACGGGGTGAAGATACCCGAACAAGCCCCTCGGAGAATTACCATAGTAACAAGTGACGATGAAATTTCAGCACACTATATAATTTTTTCCTTACCAAATTCCACCTACCAAAGGCGCTACACTCCCGACAGCGGCGCCGGAAAAGAGTCTTGATGACCCACAATTATAGGGGATCTATCGTAGTCCTTTTGATAAGTAAGAGTGTCGAACCCAACGAGGAGCGAAGGAAATGATAAGCGGTTTTCAGCAAGGTATTCTCTGCAAATCTTGAAATAAGTGGTAACAGATAGTTTTGTGATAAGATAAATTGTAACGAGCAACAAGTAACAAGAATAAATCAAGTGCAGCAAGGTGGCCCAATCCTTTCTGTAGCAAAGGACAAGCCTGGACAAACTCTTATAATAGGAAAAGCGCTCCCGGGGAAACATGGGACTATCGTCAAGCTAGTTTTCATCACGTTCATATGGTTCGCGTTAAATTGCTTTGATAATTTGATATGTGGGTGGACCGGTGCTTGGGTGTTGTTCTTACTTGAACAAGCATCCCACTTATGATTAACCTCTATTGCAAGCATCCACAACTACAACAAAAGTATTAAGGTAAACCTAACCATAGCATGAATCATATGGATCCAAATCAGCCCCTTACGAAGCAACACATAAACTAGGGTTTAAGCTTACATCACTCTAGCAACCCATCATCTACTTATTACTTCCCAATGCCTTCCTCTAGGCCCAAATAATGGTGAAGTGTTATGTAGTCGACGTTCACATAACATCACTAGAGGCTAGACAACATACATCTCATCAAAGTATCGAACGAATACCAAATTCACATGACTACTAATAGCAAGACTTCTCCCTTGTCCTCAGGAACAAATGTAACTACTCACAAAGCATATTCATGTTCATAATCGGAGGGTAATAATATGCATAAAGGATCTGAACATACGATCTTCCACCAAATAAACCAACTAGCATCAACTACAAGGAGTAATCAACACTACTAGCAACCTACTAGCACCAATCCCGGACTTGGAGACAAGAATTGGATACAAGAGATGAACTAGGGTTTGGAGATGAGGCGGTGCTTTGGTGAAGATGTTGATGGAGATTTCCCTCTCCCGATGAGAGGAGGCGTTGGTGATGATGATGACGATGATTTCCCCTCCCGGAGGGAAGTGTCCCCGTGAGCAGTTCATGGAGCCCTAGATTGGTTCCGCCAAGGTTCCGCCTCGTGGCGGCGGAGTTTCGTCCCGAAAGGTTGCTTCCTATTTTTTTCTCATCGAAAGACTTCATATAGGAGAAGATGGGCGTCGGAGAGCCACGAGGGGGCCCACGAGGTAGGGGGGCGCGCCCCCAGGGGGGCGTGCCCCCCCACCCTCGTGAGCAGGGTGTGGGCCCCCTGGCCTTCATCTTTGGCGATGATTTTTCTTTATTTATTTTAAGATATTCCATGGAGTTTCAGGACTTTTGGAGTTGCGCAGAATAGGTGTCAGGACCCCGATTCCAAGTCACATCGATCTAGCCGGTAACACCTCATATCACTTTGCGGCCTCACGCACGGTATTCCCACGGGTGTCGCCTTACCATGGCCCGGGACCGTTTGCGTCTTTTGGCTCACGTATATGATAGTGTCGCTAGCATCCATATGACGGAGAACCGGGCCGACATGGCTAGTCATGAACCCAAAGCGGCACTAACCCATGGGGACAGGCATACATGAATCACATCGAGCATGTCGGTCATCAACGTATGAATCCGGGCTGTAGCACTGGGCTAACAGGACTCCGGTAAACCGGGCTGTAGCAGGCTAGGCAGGACTCCGGATGTCACCGCGTGACATTTCCCCGAAGGGACAGACATAGGAACGAAGTGAAACACATGCCGGCCAGTCAAGTGTCCAGAGCAGTAGTCTTTGGGCTAACAGGACTCCGGTGAACCGGTAGCGGACTACTATCGCTCGGAAGCACTAGACTACATTTCCCCATATGAGAGGCTGCCAAGGATAAACAACTAGATTGTCGGATCCCACACATATCAAGCATTTCAAACATACACACAATATGCTCAATATGTGTAAATACAACATGGCATCACAACATAACTCTACGACTCAAATATTTATTCATTAGGCTCCGAGGAGCGAGATATTACAAACATGGGTCTCATGACCCAACACTCAGAGCATACAAGTCAAAGCACGAGCGGAAGCTAAACATGTCTGAGTACAGACAACTATAAATGAAAAAGGCTGAGAAGCTTGACTGTCTACCAGATCCCGCCGAGGGCACAAGATCGTAGCTGAGGTAACAAGCTGAACGTCGAAGTCCACGCGGGACTACTAGCGAGACTGACGTCTCTCTGCAAAACATAAAATAAGCAAACGTGAGTACAAACGTACTCAGCAAGACTTACATCAGAACTAACTACATATGCATCATTATCGAAAGGGGTGGTGGAGTTTGACTGCAGCAAGCCAGTTTTGACTCGGTGGCTATCCTAAACTACGACTGCAAGTAACTCTTTTGAGGTGGCGCACACGAGTCCACATATTCACCATGTCAATACACCACTATGGACCCGCTCCCGTCTCCCTACGAGAACGCCATCCATAGCACTCACACTTATCTTGCGCATTTTAGGGTATCCACTTTCACTTGTCTATGAACTGATATAGGCAACCTGAAGTCCTTTTCCGCGGACACGGCTCTTGAATAGATCATATTAACCCTGCAGGGGTGTACTTCTTCACACACGCTCTCACCACTTACCGCCGTTTACACGACATGTACTCGGCAACCTTCAAGCGGAAGCCCAACATGGGTGTCGGCCACGGCCTACCTAAACACACGAGTCCCGAGTCCAGGTTTATCGCCTATTCGGGTTCCATCCATAGGGAGTCCGGCCGAGGTTTCCACTAACGGCCTCGAACGATGTGTGCAGGGTTCCCGAGACACCAAACGGGCGAATCGGTACACCGGGCCACGCGTTTTTGCAACACAACCCACCCCTATGGTCAGCGTTATGCGGCGGCCCCCAAAGATGCTACAAACACCGAAACTACTTGCAACTGCCGGATGAGGACAAGAGTGGTTAAGAAGCCGAGAGGGTCCATTGGTTTCGGGCCCAATGCATGGTAGTAACTGTTTCATGGATCACAAACACAGAACTTCAGTTCACGAGGGCGGCTGCAATGAGACAACCCACCATGTACTCCTACATGGCCTCTCACCGCTACCTTAAACCAAATCGTCTACACACACTTAGCTCAAACACAGTCGGACATGTTCACACACCTCCGATTCAGCCCCGATGAATCAGACATGACTCAACTCTAAGCAGTAGCAGGCAAGACAAACAAGCATGAATGAGTAGGCACAACACGGCTCAAGCAACTCCTACTCATGCTAGTGGGTTTCATCTAATTCTTGTGGAATGACAGGTCATCACGAGAGGATAAAGGGGTTCAGCTACCGCAGCAAGTAACAGATGAATCGTTGTTGTCCTAATGCGATAAAGAGAAGCGAGGAAGCGAGAGAGTGGGATTGTATCGGAATGAACAAGGGGTTTCGCTTGCACGGCACTTAGAAGATATATAGTTCTTCAATAGTGTCATCGATCTCATCGTCGAAACCACGTCTATCGAGAGGGGACAAACACCGACAAACAAGAAGAAACACAATCAATGCAATGCACAAACAAATGAATGACATGTCATGTTAAGGAACTGAATTGACCTAATGCAGTAGTAAGCCAAGTTAATTGAAGTGGAATTCAAACAAGAACAAATTCCAACTCCAAATGTTATTTCATAAATTGCCCTAATCATGATTCATCCTATTTAGTGAGGTTAACTTGTTCAAACATGCATGATCATGGCATAAACAGATTCTTCATATTTTTCTGATCATTTTTATATATAACTTATTTCCATTGGGGTTACGGTTGAATTCCTATGAATTTTAGAAGTTTTGGATATATTCTGGAATTTCCTGAGTTATAATAAATCCGGAAATGGTATTACTGCGTCAGCCTGACGTCGATGTGACGTCGGCCGGGTCAACGGGACACGGTCGGGTCAACCACGATGGGTCCCGCGTGTCAGCATAATTAGTTTAGCAAAATATTAATTAGAACTAAACCTGATTAGTTAACAGGGCTGGGCCCCACCTGTCATTGACTCAACAGAGTCAACCAGGTCCACCCGTGGTCAAAGTCAAAGTCGGCTACACGGCGTCTAGCCAAGCGAGCGACGCCTTGGCGGCGAGTGGATTTGGTCATTTCGGCAACCAAACGAGCCACGGAGGGTGTCTTCGGATAGTCGGGAGCAAACCGCAGCTTTTGGTGGAGTTAGTTGGCTGGGCGGCGGAATCGGCGCCGGCGACGAGGTTGGCGGCCGCCGGAGTTCGGACGAACCTGTGGTCGTCGCTAGGAGGCACTGGCGGGAGGTGCGGAGGGTGCTACTGAGTCCTACGGACTCACCGAACACGAGGGTAGGCTCGAATGCGTTGTGGGTGCGCTCTAGCTACGGCGGGCGCCATGGCGGGCGGGGAAGCTCTCGGGTCGGCGGAATCAGCGGCTAGAGAGGGAAATAGAGCACGGGAGAGAGGGGTTCGGCAGAGGAGCTCACGGGCGGGGTCGATGAGTAGCTCGGCGGGCTCGGGGAGGCCGGACGGCGTCGAGCATCTCCGGCGATCTCGGTTACCGAGGTAGAAGACGACCATGGAGACGTCATTCGGGGCATCCGGTGTCAGCGTGGCTCGGCGGAGAGGTTCAGGGTGGCGAGGCGGAGCTCGTGGGCGGGATGGCTGGCCGTGGGGAGGTCGGTGGCCACGACGAACAGCGACGGTGGCGACGGGGCCGCTCGGGTGCGTGCGAGTGAGGGAGCGGAGGAGGGGAGAGGCCACGGGCGAGGGAGAGAGGGGTCAGGGGGGTGCGTGGCGCTCGGGGGAGATGTCCAGAGCGTCGGGGAGGGAGCAAGCGGGAGGTGGCTGGCGGCGAAGGCCGGGCACGCCTGTGCATCCGCTGGCGGGAGGAAGAAGACCTCCCTGCCTGGTGGGCTGGGCGGGCAGATGGGCTGCCAGTGAGCGCCTTGAGTAAGTGGCTGGGCTTCTCTCTTTTATTTCCATTTTCTATTTTACGTAATTATGTTTGGCTTTAATAAAAATGCGGGGCATTTCCAAAAATCATGAAACTGGTCAATGTCACTTTGTTTGGAATATTTCCAACAACAAACATTTCAGTTTATGATTATTTGAACATTTAAACTATTTATTAGCATTAAATGCCCAAATGCAAATACTATATGATTTAATTCAAAATCCAAATGTCATGGAAAAATGTGCAACATCTCTGATTCTTTATTTCCAGCATTTTCCAAAAATGGTGAACATTTTTAAGGCCATTTGGGTTCATTGAAAAATATTTCTTAGTTGAACCTATTTGAATTGCTTTGGTGCTAGGGCTTGGTCATCCCCATTTCAAATTTCATGAAAATTAAACATGATGCATGGATGCAATGCCACTAGTTGCAAGCAAGCTCTAGGGCTGTGACAATCGGTCTCCAATATTTGCTCCTTTTCCAGCCCAGAATTCGATTCTTAGGCATTCTCCCTCTTCATGTAAACCTTGTAAAATAAAAGAGAATAGCCATAAGTATTGTAACATAATGTGAAATAACAGCCCATAATGCGATAAATATCGATATAAAAGCATGATGCAAAATGGATGTATCAAATACCTCTCGTTGGTCTGAAAGATTCAAATTTCTCACCATTGAAAAGCACCGAGAAACTTACTGATGACACCGTGCTCATCACAGTATTTATCCATTGACCTGCAAAACCAAGCTTTTCCATGATGGCTCTCAAGTATGACCATTCCAACCTGTCATAGGCCTTCATCATGTCGAGCTTTAATGCACAAAAGGAATTAGCTTTTGACCTAGATCTCTTCATGAAATGTAGACACTCATAGGCACATATGATGTTGTCAGTTATCAACCTTCCCGGGACGAAAGCTGACTGTTCCTCCGAGATTATGTCAGGTAAAATGATTTTCAATCTGTTTGCTATCACCTTTGAGGCTATCTTGTATAATACATTGCAAAGACTTATTGGACGGAACTGGGATAACACCGTTGGGCTTGTTACCTTGGGGATTAACACCAAAACAGTGTCATTGATGCACTCTGGGCTTTCTTCTCCTCGTACTATCCTTAGAACAATATACGTGACTTCGTTTCCGCATATGTCCCAATGGCGCTGATAAAAATGAGCTGGAAAACCGTCAAGGCCCGGCGCTTTTGTTGGAAACATCTGGAACAAGGCATTTTTTTACTTCATCCTTAGTGTATGGGGCGCACAAAGTTGTGTTCATTTCATCAGTCACCTTCCGGGGTACGTGTTGTAAGACAGCCCCCATATCTTGTACCCCCTCAGATGAGTATAAGATTTGATAGAAATCATTGGCCATCGCCTTCAACTCCGCAGGATCAGCTACCGATCAGCTACCACCACGCCAAGGGAATTCTAGAGAGCCTTTATCATGTTTTTCTTCCTGCGTATACTAGCTCGCAGATGAAAAAAATCTAGTGTTCCTGTTCCCGGCCGAAAGCCACTCAACTCTGGCCCGTTGTTGCCACATGATTTCCTCCCGGTGGTACATCTCAATCAACCTTTCATTGAATTTTAGTTCCACATGGGTTGGCCCTGTCCTTGCTGGATCGCTACGGAGTTCTTCTAGCAAACTCTTCAGATGCTTTATTTCTTTCCGAACACTGCCGAATGTATCCCTGCTCCAAGTATTCAAACCCTTAGATAAGTTGTCTAATTTTTGGCGCATCTCTTCTACGGATGAGCATGGCTGACCTGAGCACCAGCCGGTTGTGAGCCGGTCTTTCAACCCTTCATGTGATTCTCACATCAGTTCATATTTGAAGGGTCGTTGTATATGCGCCTCCTCTGCACCTCCAAAATCAATTAACAAGGGCGAGTGGTCTGAAGTAGACCCTGTAAGGTCTGTAATATATGCCGAAGGAAACATGGCCATCCATGCAGCGTTAACCAATGCTCTGTCTAGTCTGCATCTTATATAGATTCCCGATACGTATCCAACGTATCTATAATTTCTGATTGTTCCATGCTATTATTTATTCTGTTTTGGATGTTTAATGGGAGGACTTGGAGTGGACGTCAAGAAATCACCGAGGAGGCCACGACGCAGGGGGCGCGCCTACCCCCCCCCCCCCCGGGCGCGCCCTCCACCCTCGTGGGCCCCTCGTAGCTCCACCGACCTACTCCTCCTATATATACCTATGTACCCCCAAACCATCTGCAGAGGAGCCGAAACCCTATTTCCATCGCCGCAACCTTCTATACCCATGAGACCCCATCTTGGGGCCTTTTCCGGTGCTCCGCCGGAGGGGGCATTGATCACGGAGGGCTTCTACATCAACACCATAGCCTCTCCGATGATGTGTGAGTAGTTTACCTCAGACCTTCGGGTCCATAGTTATTAGCTAGATGGCTTCTTCTCTCTCTTTGGATCTCAATACAGAGTTCTCCTCGATTCTCTCGGAGATCTATTCAATGTAATCTTCTTTTGCAGTGTGTTTGTCGAGATCCGATGAATTGTGGATTTATGATCAAGATTATCTATGAACAATATTTGAATCTCCTCTGAATTCTTTTATGTATGATTGGTTATCTTTGCAAGTCTCTTCGAATTATCAGTTTGGTTTGGCCTACTAGATTGATCTTTCTTGCAATGGGAGAAGTGCTTAGCTTTGGGTTCAATCTTGCGGTGTCCTTTCGATGTGATGAGGGCAGCAAGGCACGTATTGTATTGTTGCCATCGAGGATAACAAGACGGGGTTTATATCATATTGCATGAGTTTATCCCTCTACGTCATGTCATCTTACTTAAAGCATTACTCTGTTCTTATGAACTTAATACTCTAGATGCATGCAGGATAGCGGTTGATGTGTGGAGTAATAGTAGTAGATGCAGGCAGGAGTTGGTCTACTTGTCTCGGACGTGATGCCTATATACATGATCATACCTAGATATTCTCATAACTATGCTCAATTCTATCAATTGCTCGACAGTAATTCGTTTACCCACCGTAATACTTATGCTATCTTGAGAGAAGCCACTAGTGAAACCTATGGCCCCGGGGTCTATTTTCCATCATATTAATCTTCCAACAACAAGCTATTTCTATTACCGTTTATTTTTCCTTCTTTACTTTTTATCTTTAGCATAAAAATACCAAAAATATTATATTATCATCTCTATTAGATCTCACTCTCGTAAGTGACCGTGAAGGGATTGACAACCCCTTTATCGCGTCGGTTGCGAGGTTCTTATTTGTTTGTGTAGGTGCTTGGGACTCGAGCGTGGTCTCCTACTGGATTGATACCTTGGTTCTCAAAAACTGAGGGAAATACTTACGCTACTTTACTGCATCACCCTTTCCTCTTCAAGGGAAAACCAACGCAATGCTCAAGAGGTAGCAAGAAGGATTTCTGGCGCCGTTGCCGTGGAGGTCTCACATAAAGTCAACATACCAAGTACCCATCACAAACCCTTATCTCCCGCATTACATTATTTGCCATTTGCCTCTCGTTTTCCTCTCCCCCACTTCACCCTTGCCGTTTTATTCGCCCTCTCTTTTTTTCCTTCGCCTCTTTTTCGCTTGCTTTTTGTTTGCTCGTGTGTTGGATTGCTTGTTTGTCACGATGGCTCAAGATAATACCAAATTATGTGACTTTACCAATACCAACAATAATGATTTCCTTAACACTCCGATTGCTCCTCTTACCAATACTGAATCTTGTGAAATCAATGCTGCCTTGTTGAATCTTGTCATGAAAGATCAATTCGCCGCCCTTCCTAGTGAAGATGCCGCTACCCATCTAAATAGCTTTGTTGATTTGTTTGATATGCAAAAGAAGAAAGATGTGGACAATGATATTGTTAAATTGAAGCTATTTCCTTTTTCGCTTAGAGATCGTGCTAAAACTTGGTTCTCGTCTTTGCCTAAAAATAGTATCGATTCTTGGAATAAGTGCAAAGATGCTTTTATCTCTAAGTATTTTCCTCCCGCTAAAATCATCTCCATTAGAAACAATATTATGAATTTTAAACAACTTGATCACGAACATGTTGCACAAGCTTGAGAGAGGATGAAATTAATGATACGTAATTGCCCTACTCATGGTTTGAATTTGTGGAGGATTATACAAAAAAATTATGCCGGATTGAATTTTGCTTCTAGAAATCTTTTAGATTCGGGTGGAGGCACTTTTATGGAAATCACATTAGGAGAAGCTACCGAACTCCTAGATAATATTATGGTTAATTATTCTCAATGGCACCTTTGAAAGATCTACTAGTAAAAAGTGCATGCGATAGAAGAAATTAATGTTTTGAGTGGAAAGATGGATGAACTTATGAAATTGTTTGCTAATAAGAGTGTTTCTTCTGATCCTAATGATATGCCTTTGTCTACCTTGATTGATAATAATAATGAATCTATGGATGCGAACTTTGTTGGTAGGAACAATTTTGGTAACAACGCGTATAGAGGAAACTTTAATCCTAGGTCGTATCCTAGTAATTTCTCTAATAATTATGGTAATTCCTACAACAACTCTTATGGAAATTTTAATAAGATGCCCTCTGATTTTGAGACTAGTGTTAAAAGAATTTATGATTTCCCAAAAGAATTTCAATGATTTGCTTGAAGAAAAATTGCCTAAGTTTGATGAATTGGCTAGGAACGTGGATAGAATTTCTCTTGATGTTGATTCTTTGAAACTTAGATCTACTCCACCTAAGCATGATATCAATGAGTCTCTCAAAGCCATGATAATTTCCATTGATGAGTGCAAAGAAAGAACCGCTAGGATGCGTGCTAAGAAAGATTGCTTTGTGAAAGTGTGTTCTTCTGATTTTTATGAGAATAAAGATGAAGATCTAAAAGTTATTTATGTGTCTCCTATTAAATCTTTTTTTTTTGCAATATGAATCTTGATAATGATGGGACTGGAGATGAGTCAACTTTAGTTAGAAGGCGTCCCAAAAACTCGGAGTTTTTAGATCTTGATGCAAAAATTGGTAAAAGTGGGATTGAAGAGGTCAAAACATTAGATATCAATGAACCCACTATTTTGGATTTCAAGGAATTTAATTATGATAATTGCTCTTTTATAGATTTTATTTCCTTGTTGCAATCCATGCTAAATTCTCCTCATGCTTATAGTCAAAATAAAGCTTTTACCAAACATATCATTGATGCTTTGATGCAATCTTATGAAGAAAAACTTGAGTTGGAAGTTTCTATCCCTAGAAAACTTTATGATGAATGGGAACCTACAATTAAAATTAAAATTAAAGATCATGAATGCTATGCTTTGTGTGATTTGGGTGCTAGTGTTTCCACGATCCCGAAAACTTTGTGTGATTTGTTAGGTTTCTGTGAAATTGATGATTGTTCTCTAATCTTGCACCTTGCGGATTCCACTATTAAGAAACCTATGGGAATAATTAATGATGTTCTTATTGTTGCACATAGGAACTATGTGCCCATAGATTTCATTGTTCTTGATATAGATTGCAATCCTTCATGTCCTATTATTCTTGGTAGACCTTTCCTTAGAACGATTGGTGCAATTATTGATATGAAGGAAGGAAATATTAGATTCCAATTTCCGTTAAGGAAAGGCATGGAACACTTTCCTAGAAAGAAAATAAAATTACCTTATGAATCTATTATGATAGCCACTTATGGATTGCCTACCAAAGATGGCAATACCTAGATCTATCCTTGCTTTTATGCCTAGCTAGGGGCGTTAAACGATAGCGCTTGTTGGGAGGCAACCCAATTTTATTTTAGTTTTTTGCTTTTTGGTTCTGTTTAGGATTAGATCTTTGATCTAGCCTCTGGTTAGATTTGTTTTTATGTTTTAATTAGTGTTTGTGCCAAGTTAAACTTATAGGATCTTCTTGGATGATAGTTATTTGATCTTCCTGAAAATTCCAGAAACTTTCTGTTCACGAAAAAAATGTTAAAAATTACCGCAACGTGATAAAATACTGATTCCAATTGCAGAAGATCAATAAACAAATTATTTAGGTCTTCCAATTTTGGTAGAATTTTTGGAGTTCCAGAAGTTTGCGCTAGTTACAGATTACTACAGACTGTTCTGTTTTTAACAGATTCTGTTTTTCGTGTGTTGTTTGCTTATTTTGATGAATCTATGGCTAGTAAAATAGTTTATAAACCATAGAGAAGTTGGAATACAGTAAGTTTAACACCAATATAAATAAAGAATGAGTTCAATACAGTACCTTGAAGTGGTGTTTTGTTTTCTTTCGCTAACGGAGCTCATGAGATTTTCTGTTAAGTTTTGTGTTGTGAAGTTTTCAAGTTTTGGGTAAAGATTTGATGGATTATGGAACAAGGAGTGGCAAGAGCCTAAGATTAGGGATGCACAAGGCACCCCAAGATAAATCTAAGTACACCAAAAAGCCAAAGCTTGGGGATGCCCCGGAAGGCATCCCCTCTTTCATCTTCGTCCATCAGTAACTTTAATTGGAGCTATATTTTTATTCACCACATGATAAGTGTTTTGCTTGGAGCGTCTTGTATGATTTGAGTCTTTTATTTTTTAGTTCACCACAATCATCCTTGCAGAATACACTTTTGAGAGAGACACACATGATTCGGAATTTATTAGAATACTCTATGTGCTTCACTTATATCTTTTCAGCTATATAGTCTTTGCTCTAGTGCTTCACTTATATCTTTTAGAGCACGGCGGTGGTTGTTTTATAGAAACTATTGTTCTCTCATGCTTATCTTATATTATTTTGGGAGTCCTACAAAACAGCATGGTAATTCTCTTTAATTGTGAAATTAGTCCTAATATGATAGGCATCCAAGATTAGTAAAAACTTTCTTATAAGTGCGTTGAATACTAAGAGAAGTTTGATACTTGATAATTGTTTTGAGAAATAAAGATGGTGATATTAGAGTCATGCTAGTTGAGTGGTCATGAATTTGAGAAATACTTGTGTTTAAGTTTGTGATTCCCGTAGCATGCACGTATGGTGAACCGTTATGTGATGAAGTCGGAGCATGATTTATTTATTGATTGTCTTCCTTATAAGTGGCGGTCGGGGACGAGCAATGGTCTTTTCCTACCAATCTATCCCCCTAGGAGCATGCGCGTAATACTTTGTTTTGATAACTAATAGATTTTTGCAACAAGTATATGAGTTATTTATGACTAATGTTGAGTCCATGGATTATATGCACTCTTACCCTCCCACCATTGCTAGCCTCTCTAATACCGCGCACTTTTCGCCGGTATCATACACCCACCATATACCTTCCTCAAAACAGCCACCATACCTACCTACCATGGCATTTCCATCGCCATTCTGAGATATATTGCCATGCAACTTACCACCGTTCCGTTTACTATGACACGTTCCATCATTGTCATATTGCTTTGCATGATCATGTAGTTGACATCGTATTTGTGGCAAAGCCACCGTTCATTATTTTCATACATGTCGCTCTTTATTCATTGCATATCCCGGTACACCACCGGAGGCATTCACATAGAGTCATACTTTGTTCTAACTATTGAGTTGTAATACTTGAGTTGTAAGTAAATAAAAGTGTGATGATCATCATTATTAGAGAATTGTCCTAAGTGAGGAAAGGATGATGGAGACTATGATTCCCCCACAAGTCGGGATGAGACTCTGGACTAAATAAAAAAAAGAGGCCAAAAAAAGAGAGAAAAGGCCCAAATAAAAAAATGAGAGAAAAATAGAGAAGGGACAATGCTACTATCCTTTTTCCACACTTGTGCTTCAAAGTAGCACCATGATCTTTATGATAGAGAGTCTCTTGTTTTGTCACTTTCATATACTAGTGAGAATTTTTCATTATAAAACTTGGCTTGTATATTCCAATGATGGGCTTCCTCAAATTTCCCTAGGTCTTCGTGAGCAAGCAAGTTTGATGCACACCCACTTAGTTTTCATTGTTGAGCTTTCATACACTTATAGCTCTAGTGCATCCGTTGCATGGCAATCCCTACTCACTCACATTGATATCTATTAATGGGCATCTCCATAGCCTTGATACGCCTAGTTGATGTGAGACTATCTTCTCCTTTTTGTCTTCTCCACAACCACCATTCTATTCCACCTATAGTGCTATATCCATGGCTCACGCTCATGTATTGCATGAAGATTGACAAAGTTTGAGAACACCAAAAGTATGAAACAATTGCTTGGCTTGTCATCAGGGTTGTGCATGATTTAAATATTTTGTGTGGTGAAGATAGAGCATAGCCAGACTATATGATTTTGTAGGAATAACTTTCTTTGGCCATGTTATTTTGAGAAGACATGATTGCTTTATTAGTATGCTTGAAGTATTATTATTTTTATGTCAATATTAAACTTTTATCTTGAATCCTTCGGATCTGAATATCCATACCACGAATAAGAGAATTACATTGAAAATTATGCTAAGTAGCATTCCACATCAAAAATTCTGTTTTTATCATTTACCTACTCGAGGACGAGCAGGAATTAAGCTTGGGGATGCTTGATACGTCTCCAACGTATCTATAATTTTTTATTGTTCCATGCTATTATTTATTCTATTTTGGATGTTTAATGGGCTTTATTATACACTTTTATATTATTTTTGGGACTAACCTATTAACCGGAGGCCCAGCCCAAATTGTTGTTTTTTTGCTTATTTCAGTGTTTCGCAGAAAAGGAATATCAAACGGAGTCCAAACAGAATAAAATCTTCGGGAGAGTTAGTTTTGGAACAAACGTGATCCAGAGGACTTGGAGTGGGCGTCAAGAAATCACCGAGGAGGCCACGAGGAAGGGGGGCGCGCCCTCCACCCTCGTGGGCCCCTCGTAGCTCCACCGACCTACTTCTTCCTCCTATATATACCTACGTACCCCCAAACCATCCGCAGAGGAGCCAAAACACTATTTCCACCGCCGCAACCTTACATGCCCGTGAGATCCCATCTTGGGGCCTTTTAGGCGCTCCGGAGGGGGCATTAATCACGGAGGGCTTCTACATCAACACCATAGCCTCTCCGATGATGTGTGAGTAGTTTACCTCATACCTTTGGGTTCATAGTTATTAGCTAGATGGCTTCTTCTCTCTCTTTGGATCTCGATACAAAGTTCTCCTCGATTCTCTTGGAGATCTATTTGATGTAACTCTTCTTTTTTGAGGTGTGTTTGTCGAGATCCGATGAATTGTGGGTTTATGATCAAGATTATCGATGAACAATATTTGAATCTCCTCTGAATTCTTTTATGTATGATTAGTTATCTTTGCAAGTCTTTTCGAATTATCAGTTTGGTTTGGCCTACTAGATTGATATTTCTTGCAATGGGAGAAGTGCTTAGCTTTGGGTTCAATCTTGCGATGCTCGATCCCAGTGACAGTAGGGGAAATGACACGTATTGTATTGTTGCCATCGAGGATAAAAATATGGGGTTCATATCATATTGCATGAGTTTATCCCTCTACATCATGTCATCTTGCTTAAAGCGTTACTCTGATCTTATGAACTTAATACTCTAGATGCATGCTGGATAGCGGTCGATGTGTGGAATAATAGTAGTAGATGCGGTGAGTCGGTCTACTTGTCGCAGACGTGATGCCTATATACATGATCATACCTAGATATTCTCATAACTATGCTCAATTCTATCAATTGCTCGACAGTAATTCGTTTACCCACTGTAATACTTATGCTATCTTGAGAGAAGCCACTAGTGAAACCTATGGCCCCCGGGTCTATTTTCCATCATATTAATCTTCCAACAACAAGCTATTTCTATTACCGTTTATTTTGCCTTCTTTACTTTTTATCTTTACCATAAAAATACCAAAAATATTATCTTATCATCTCTATTAGATCTCACTCTCGTAAGTGACCGTGAAGGGATTGACAACCCCTTTATCGTGTTGGTTGTGAGGTTCTTATTTGTTTGTGTAGGTGCGTGGGACTCGAGCATGGTCTCCTACTGGATTGATACCTTGGTCTCAAAAACTGAGGGAAATACTTACGCTACTTTACTGCATCACCCTTTCCTCTTCAAGGGAAAACCAACGCAGTGCTCAAGAGGTAGCACTTCCCCCTGAAACTTTCTTCTCAAATGTCCAAAAATTGCCCTTAAAGCCCAAGTCTAGCAACATGCAAATATCGGTGGTGTCTCGAAAAGCCTGTATTTGGGCGTTACTACGTTTCCCCACTCCCTCATGCTCTTCCGGACGTAACACTTCGTTGAAATCGCCCATGCACAACCATGGGAGAGTACTCAAAGTGCTAATGTTCTTCAATATTGTCCAAGTGTGATGCCTCAAATGCGTTTGTGCCTCACCATAAACACATGTTAACCTCCATTTATCATTGTTACCTTCCTCCACCGAAACATCAAGATGATAACAAGAGTAACCAAGAATCCTAACTTTTATTGAATTTTTCCAGGAAAGACCGATACCACCACTTCGACCTTGACTACTAACAGCATATGAATTATCAAAACCTAAAGTACCTGCCAATGCTTCTACCCTAGACCCCTCTATCTGTGTTTCAACTATGCATAGTAGGGTAGGGACAAATTTATTCACGAAATCGCGAAGCTCTCGTACTGTCGCCGCTTTGCCCGCACCGCAACAGTTCCAGCAGAAGGCACTCATTGGCCTCGGCGGTGCCCGTCGTTCGGGCCCGCCAACTTTAGGTCTCCTTTCGCTTGTACGTTGTTTTTTGCCAGGGTGTTCTGTGCGAATAGGCGAAAGCGTCTTACCCATCTCGGGAGCGCTGTTGCGTGTTATAAAGACCAGGGCGCACCTCCCTGGGATAGCGCATACAGTAGTCGGGATTGCAATCTTGAGAAAGAAGAAAGAGGTAGAGATAAGGACTATGGTTAAGATAAATGTCCTTCCTAACTACCTAATGTATATGCGCAAGTAATGTAACCCTGACACGCTACAGAACTATGTTTAACACCCTCCCTTAATCACAACTTCATCAAGTTGAGATTATGTTTGAAGTCTTCAAAGCTTCTTGTGGGAAGAGGTTTTGTGAATCCATCTACTATCTGATCCTTGGAATGCACAAAACGTATGTCAGGTTTCTTCTGAGCCACTTGTTCTCTGACAAAGTGAAAATCAATTTCAATGTGTTTAGCCCTAGCATGAAACACTGGATTGGCAGACAAGTATGTAGCACCCAGATTATCACACCATAAACATGGAGCTTGAGTACTTTTTACACCAAGTTCCTTCAGCAGTGATTGCACCCATATGATCTCAGCTGTGGCATTTGCCAATGCTTTGTATTCTACCTCTGTACTAGATCGAGAGACAGTTGCCTGTTTTCTTGCACACCGTGAAATTAAATTGGGACCAAAAAATACTGCAAAGCCACGATTGGACACTTTGTCATCCAGCGACTTGCCCGATTAGAATCTGAGAAAGCACTCATAAGTGTACATGGTGACTTACTGAAATTCAAACCAATATTGAGAGTATTCTTGACATATTGAACTATACGCTTTGCAGCAGTCCAGTGGACTGTGGTGGGTGCATGAAGAAACTGACAGACCTTATTAACAGCAAATGAGATATCAGGCCGTGTAAGTGTCAAATATTGAAGTGCACCTACCAGACGCCTATATCTTGTACTGTCATCTTGACCCAAGGGCTGCCCTTCTGTAAGGGACAATTTTTCTGAACTGGATAGTGGAGTAGGTGAGGGTTTACACCCTTGCAAACCAGCCTTTTTACGGATACATTGCATACTTTTCCTGGGAGAGATGAAGGCCATCCTCATGTTTCTTCACTTCTATCCCTAGGAAATAATGCAAGTCTCCAAGGCCCTTGAGAGAAAACTCCGCACTTAGATCCTTCAACAGTCCTGTGATAGCCTCATTAGATGAACTTGTGACAATAATATCATCAACATAGATGAGAACAAATATGTGAGTGTTGCATTTGTTGTAAATGAACAAAGAGGTGTCAGACTTTGAAGGAATGAAGCCAAGTGCTTGCATTTTGTGACTCAACCGTGAGTACCATGCTCTAGGAGTCTGTTTCAATCCATATAAAGCTTTGTCAAGCTTACATACATGAGAAGGTGCATTCTTGTTTTCAAACCCAGGAGGTTGTTTCATGTACACTTCCTCTTCCAGAACACCATGCAAAAACGCGTTATGTATGTCTAGCTGCCTGAGACTCCAGCCCCTGGAAACAGCAATGGACAAAACAAGACGGATAGTGGCAGGTTTTACAAGTGGACTAAAGGTATCCTCATAGTCTATGCCATACCGTTGTTTAAAACCTTTTGCTACAAGTCTTTCTTTATAACGATCAATGGTTCCATCATATTTTCTCTTAATCCTAAAGACCCACTTGCAGTCAATGAGGTTTTTACCTTGCTGTGGAGGAACCAAGTGACATGTGTTGTTCCTCTTTAAGGCCATGTACTCTTCTTTCATTTTCCAATTTTCATCACCAAGGGCTTCTTCAAGTGAATATGGCTCGCTTGGTTCACCTGTGGAGCAGATCATCCCAAATTTTGTCATACATTTGTAATTTATTGGTTGTATTACCCCTTGTTGGAGACGAGTGCATCGTGACGCGGTTGGCTCTGGCGGAGAAGATCCCATGGGAGCTGCAGTTGCTGATCCCTGGGTGGATTCAGGAGGGTCCGCAGCAGCCGCATCAGAAACAGAGGCTGGATTCTCTGTGCGCGGGGACGAAGCAGCGACATGAGGCGGAGTCACACGCGCCACAGAAGATCCCGCCGGACAAGGCTCATCACGCGACAATGATTGGGCTGGTCCCTTGCACGCGCCAGGCGTGGAGCCTGCCGGGCCAGGCATGGGGCCCGCGCCAGTTGGCAGCAGACCCGCCGCTTATAGCGAGACGGAGAAAAGCGATCCGCCCGTGGGCCCTGGCGAAGTGCGGGCGTCGCCTCCGGCCGCTAGCTGCGTAAGCGCAGGTAGAACCCGCTGGCGGCAGCGGTCGGTGCGGGGAGAAGCGGAGGGCGCAGAATCCGGGGGGATCGGCCTGACCGATCTGCAGGCGGCGATCCCGGAGTGGATCCTGCTGTCAGGTCTGCTGCGCCTGCGGGCGTCGATCCCGAGAGGGATTTGCTCCCCAAATCCTGGCACATGAAATATGGCCCTGTTGGGCGATTTTCTTCACTGTTTTAAATTATGTTTTCTTCAGCGTGGCTTCCTGTATCATCACACAACCCATGCAAGGTGGTGAGACGGTTAGTCACAATAGAATGATTGGAGTTATACTCCCCATTATCAAAGCCAGTTAGATTTGGAGGCAAAAGGAGAATTTCTTTCCGAAGTAAAGCGCCGGGATTTGGATGTAGATCAGCAAAGGGAAACTTAGTTTCATCAAATACAACATCACGGGATATGTAAACTCGACCAGTAGAGACATCTAGGCATTTGACCCCCTTGTGTTGAGAGCTATACCCGAGAAAAACACATTGTTTCGAGCGAAACATGAGTTTGCGGGAGTTGTATGGTCGGAGATTAGGCTAACAGGCACACCCAAAAACCCGGAGTGATGTATAATCGGGTTTGACATGAAGGAGTCGTTCGGTGGGTGTTTCATTGTTGATGACTCGACTAGGAAGCATGTTGATAATGTGAACGGCCGTGAGAAACGCTTCGTCCCAAAATTTAAGGGGCATAGAAGCGCTGGCAAGAAGGGCTAGACCAACCTCAACTATGTGCCTATGTTTGCGTTCGGCAGACCCGTTTTGTTGGTGAGCGTGAGGGCATGACACATGATGAGATATGCCAAGTGTTTGAAAGAAGGAGTTGAGCTTCTCATACCCCCCCCCCCCCCTAGTCGGATTGGACAGTAATAATTTTGCTGTCAAACTTGCGTTCTACAAGTGCTTGAAAAATTTTGAACACTTGAAAAACATCGGATCTTTTCTTGAGAAGGTAAATCCATGAAAATTTGCTATAGTCATCAATGAAGCTAACATAGTATGTGTGTCTACCAACCGAGGTGGGGGAAGGACCCCAAACATCAGAAAATATCAATTGCAAAGGTTGAGTGGAAACACTAGTAGATATGGGATAAGGTAATTGATGACATTTTGCTCTTTGGAAAGAATCACAAATAGTTTCAATATTTCGCTCACCAACAAACGGGAGCTTATTTTTCCTAAGAAAACGATCAACCAAAGAAAAAGAGGCATGTCCTAAACGATCATGCCATCGTGTGGACGAAAGCTTGATAGCACCACAAGCTTGTTTATTTGATCTTCTAAACTCCGGAATCAACGGGTAAAGCCCTTGAACACATCTACCTCGATAGAGAACTTTCCTCATGGCCTGATCCTTGATCAAAAAGAAGAAAGGATGGAATTCAACGAACACACGATTATCAATAGTAATACGATGAACGGAGACAAGATTTTTGTTGGCACTAGGAACATGCAAAAAAATTCTAAGGTGAATCTTGCGAGAAGGGGTACGTATAACCTAATGACCTATATGACTTATCCTCATACCTGCACCACTTTCCGTGTGGATTTGATCTTTGCCATGATATTTCTCATGAAGAATCACCTTCTCAAGCTACCCCGTGAGGTTGTTGGTGGTGCCACTGTCGAGATACCAGTTAGTATCGATGCCATAGGACCCATCAGCAGCGGCAGCAACCTTGTCATCTTCATCAGAGGAGGCTTCATCTTCATCGAAATGATACCAGCAGTCCTTGGCTGTGTGGCCAGGCTTGCCGCAGATCTGGCAACGTACAGCATCAGGACGTGATCTGCCCGAGCCGCCACCGCTGCCACCCCCGCCGCGACGGCCCCTGTTGTTGGTGAAGTTGGGGCGTCCGCCGTGAGAGAAGTTTCTGGAGCCGCCACCACCTTGATTGCCCTTGTGTCGAGGGGGACCGCGAGGGCGCAATGAGTACCAGCAGCGCTCGTGAGTGGCGGTGTTGGCCGAGGACTTGAAGCCACCGCCGGTGCTGTGAAACTGAGCCACACGCTGATCGAAGTTGCTCATCATGGAATACAACTCGTCGAGGGAGACCGGCATGACACGGGTGTCGAGAACGGAGACGAGGGGCTGGTAGTCCATATCCAGCCCATGCAGCAGGTAGGAGATGAGCTCATCGTCCTGGATGGGCTTGCCGGCCGCGGCGAGTTCATCGGCAAGGCCACTCATATGAGCGTAGTATGCAGCAACCGATTGGGTGCCCTTCTGTTCAAGGCAGTGCGAATATTGTTGACACGGCTCAAGGATTGAGAAGAAAACATGCCTGCAAGTGCCGCCCAGAGGGCATGCACGGTGGTGACCGTGGTCACCGCGATCAGCACTTCTTTGGAGAGGTTGTTGAGGAGGTAGCCGAGCACCTGCTGATCCTCCCTCACCCAGATGGGTGGAGAGGATTGAGCTCGGACGACTCCTTGCCGTGCTTGTCCTTGGTGACGAGGAGGCGGGTGGGTTCCGGCATCGTTCCATCGATGTAGCCGAAGAGACCAACTCCCCTCAACTGCGGCGTAACTTGAGTTCGCCACATGACGTAGTTCGTCCAAGAGAGCTTCTCCGTGACCTGGCCGAGATTGCTTTGGGCGGCGCTGGAGGAAGACATGGCTTGGGACTATGGAGAAGCTAGGCTTTGGAAGAGGAGGCTCTGATTACCATGTGCGAATAGGCGAAAGCATCTTACCCATCGTGGGAGCGTTGTTGCGTGTTATAAAGACCAGGGGCGCACCTCCCTGGGATAGCGCATACAGTAGTTGGGATTACAATCTTGAGAAAGAAGAAAGAGGTAGAGATAAGGACTATGGTTAAGATAAATGTCCTTCCTAACTATCTAACGTATATGCGCAAGTAATGTAACCCTGACACGCTACAGAACTATGTTTAACATGTTCTTCTCTGCTTCCAGTATCACCTTCGCCCTCTTTGGATCCTGTTTGCCACTCGGGCTAGGAGGAACCTCAGGAGGAGGTAGTGCCAAGTGACTAGTCCGTTCAGTGCTAACTGATTCTGTCGCTGGTAGCCTTGTTCTAGCAGCAAGTTCGGACGCTCTCTTTCTGTTATTCTCAGCATCCTGCATATCAGCATCAAGATCTTCTCCATGCCTCAGATCATCCTCATAGCCATCATAGCGCGAGCTTTCTGGTGCTTCCCTTCCGCGGCCTCCGCCACGTCCTCCTCTACGTCCTCCTCTTCGGCCGCGCCCGTTCCCAGGTCCACGCCCGGTCCTCATTGTCCATGATGCACGCAGGTCCTTGAAGATCAAAGCTGACGGTGGATGAATACCCGTACCGTGTTCCTTGAAAAGGTGCCCCAACATACCACACACCACACACCAATCAGGCAGCTTCTCATACTTGGCCCGGTAGATCTGGCGCTTCCCATCGCGTATCATTGATACTGCATTCTTCAAAGGATTCATCATGTTGATTCTTACCCAGACTCGATAAAAGTTTCCTCCGAAATCCTACGATGGTGGTTCAGCAAAGAGAACCTCTCCAATCTTTGCCGCAAGTGCCAGCACTAGATGTGCACACAGATCTGGAACGTCGTAGATTTGAGCCTAGATTTCAATACTGTCAAGCTGAACTATGGAGGGTTTCACAAGTCCATCATATAGCTTGATGATCACCGCATCGCCCCTAAAGTGACAGGGGCCGTCCTGGGTGACTCTCTCTCAATCTCCCAAGCACGAGAATTGGGCGGTGTAAAGGTTGTCTTCCAATGGCTTGAATTTTACTTCTTGCGCAAGATCCCATGCCGCCCGCATGTTCTTAAAGAACCAAAATTGACTATATGTTTTGCTTGAGTGAACCCTAATCAGGGCAACCCATCGCGCGGCCTCCGGCGGGACCTCCTTCTCATCAAAATCAACATCGTCCAGATCCTCCTCTTTCAGTCCCAGCTCTTGCATCAGCTTTTCCACATCCTCGGCCTCTGCTTGATCCGCCGTAGCAGACCCCGAAGCCTTGTTGGATGACATCCTGAACCCTATTCCGATGAAAACCGGTCGGACCCTCCTGATGGAACCCTAACCCTCCGCCGTCCTAGCCTCTTCAGTGCGTGCGCACGGGTCAGGGAAGGCAAAATGGAGGTAGGGGAAGACGATCTCGACGGCGGCGTGGTGGAGTCGCCCTGGGAGAAGAAAAACCCTAATGAGAGGGGAAAAACTATGTGCCCTTCTGAAACTCGCACCTTTTTTTTGAGACATTCTCGCTAGACTTTATTCAAACTGCCACCACGTTTACAGGAATGAAACTAAGATCCCCAGGTTGGCCTAACCAAACATGGCGGCCCAACCCGAGTGAAAGTGCATGTCTAGCGAGATTGTGAGCCTCGAAATTCGAGCTCCTAAAATCGTGGATTATATTACATGAAGAAAAAGCATGAGATCTAGCTATGATTTCATGTATAATAGCCGCATGGCCTGCCAACGACGACCCCTGCTTGATTTCTTCCACCACGCTCTTACAGTCAGACGCAACGTAGATCTTCTGAACATATAAATCTTCTGCCACTGCCAACGCTTCCCTCACTGCTAATGCCTCAAGTATGGTTGGATTATGGATGTGCTTAAAAGTAATAGCTGACGCACCGAGAAAGACTCCATGTATATCCCTGCAAACAACTGCAACAGCCCCCACTGTCCCATTTAACACTGTCGCATCAGCGTTCATTTTTACATGCTCCAAAGGCGGTGGTAACCACTGAGACATTCTGCTCCTCATGCTCAAGCGTACGTGTTGGCTGGGCTTCACTAGTACCTGCAGGTCCCTCAAGTAAGCATTGATAAAAGTGTGAGTCTGCAACGGACTGTCAAAGATGTCCTCATGAACGGCTCTTCTCCTAGCTCTCCAGATCTCCCATAATGTCACCACCCGACGAGTGAACTCCTCTTCTGATAGTATTTCATGCAGTGTGAATATCCAACCTTTGGCGTTTAAATTCAGATTATCGCACATCTTCTCAACTAGTTCTTCTAAAGACAGTGACCAAATGCACCTGGCCATAACACAATCAACAAGTGTGTGCTTCCATCCATCATGAGCTGAACAAAAGGGACATGCAAACGTAGTTGACATGTGGCGGTGATGCAATACATCCCCCGTAGGGATTGATTCATTACACAGTCTCCAAACGAAATTCCTCAGCTTCGAAGGCACCTTTATATGCCATATTGCTGTCCAGGCCTTCATCTCTCTGTCAACAGCAGATGTCCCCCCGGCGCCCTCAAGGAGATGCGCTTGCTGACACTTCAAATTGTACAACATCTTGTAAGCTGATTTCACAGAAAACTTGCCTTGGTGGTCCTCTCCCCAGGCCCAAAAATCGTCGATCCTCATCGTACATAGCGGTATCTTCATTATCTCCTCCACATCAATAGGGACAAAAACTCTTCTTAACTCATTCTCTCGCCAAGACGATGATGAGGCATCGATAAGTTCCGAGACTAATAAAGGCGGATGGGATACTAGTGACGTGATTGGCCTCATTAGTCCCGAACGCGGCAGCCAATTATGTTTCCAGATACTAGTACTCTCTCCCGTTCCAATTCTTCTGATAATGCCCTTGGAAACTACATCACGGCCATCCAATATCGCCCTCCAAATTTGCGATGGATGGGCTCCCAGTTCAGCCTCAAGAAGTGAAACTGATGGGTAGTATATTGCCTTTAATATCCTTGCACTCAAGGTGGCTGGACCCTCAATCAACCTCCACGCTTGTCTGGCAAGGAGGGACAAGTTGAAAATCTCTATATCCCGGAAGCCGAGCCCTCCCAAAGATTTGGGTTTAGTACATATGTCTCAAGAGACCCAACAAGGCTTCCTCTTACCCCTTCTACTACCCCACCAGAATTGTCGAATCATAGATGTCACGCTCTCACAAATGCCACGTGGTAATCTGAAGCATGCCATAGAATAAACTGGGATTGCTTGAGCAACCGCTTTTATCAACACTTCCTTCCCTGCATATGACAATAACTTTTCCATCCATCCCTTGATCTTTTCCCAAACTCTGTCTCTCAAGTATTTAAAAGTACCATTCCTTGAGTGACCTACATCTATTGGCATGCCCAAGTACCTCTCATTGAGTTGTTCATTGTGCACATTAAGGGAATTCTTTATACCTTCACGAACAGATTGAGGACATCCCTTACTGAAAAAGATGGACGATTTCTCATTGTTCACCCTCTGACCCGAAGCGTTACAGTAAGTAGTCAACAGGTTTGATACTTCAGCCGCCCCCTCATTACTCGCCTTAAAAAGCAGCAGGCTATCATCGGCGAAGAGAAGATGGTTGACAACCGGGGCTGTCGGGGCCACCTGTACTCCCACAAAATGCGATGATTGAGTTCCGGATTTCAAAAGGCACGAGAGGCCCGACGCAATTTTATATAGAACATTGCACAAGCTTATAGGCCTGAATTGAGTGAGAAGGGTTGGGTTCATTACCTTTGGTATTAAGACCAAAAAAGTAACATTAATGCACTCCACACTTTCTTCTCCCTTGACAATTCGCAAGACCGCATTTGTCACCTCCTCTCCACAAACGTCCCAGTGCCTTTGATAAAAGTGAGCAGGAAACCCATCTGGCCCTGGGGCTTTGGTAGGGAACATCTGAAATAATGCTATTTTCACCTCCTCCCTCGTGTATGTAGCACACAGAATCCCATTCATGTTTGCCGTCACTTTGCGGGGTACATGTTCCAAAACAGCCTCCATCCCTGTTACACCCTCCGAGGTGTACAATTCTTTGTAAAAATTTGAAACCAATTCCTTTAGCTCCGCTGGATCATCCACCATGATGCCCAAAGCACTTGAAAGTGACTTGATCATATTCTTCTTTCTCCTCAAGCTTGCCCTCATATGAAAAAATTTGGTGTTCTTATCACCTAATGTAAGCCATTCAATTCTCGACCGTTGACGCCACAGAATTTTCTCCCTATGGTACAATTCAACAAGTCTCTCATGGATCTTCTGTTCCCGATGGGTTGGACTGACGCGCACCGGATCATCTCGCAGCCTCCCCAATTCTTTCTTCAAATGTTTAATTTCTGTCCTAACCGACCCAAAGGTGTCCCTGTCCCAATGTTTCAGATTTTTCGAGAGGTTGGCTAGCTTTTGCTTAACATCCTCCATCCGCAAGCTTGGTTGGCTAGCTGACCAAGAATCCTGAACCATATCTCGCAGATTTTCATGTGTCTCCCACGCCACTTCATACCTGAAGATCTTGCTTGCCCCTTTCAGTATTGATTGTGTACTGTTTAGTTTAAGCAGAATCGAGCAATGATCTGATGTAACTGCATCCAGATGGGTCAAACTCGCATTGGGGAATAGCGAGCACCACTCAGCCGACCCCAGAGCACGATCCAGTCTAATTCTTGTATAAGATCCCCCTGTTACTTTCTTCTTAAAAGTCCAAAACCTCCTTTGAAACCTATGTCCATCAACATGCAAACATCCACTACATCACGAAATGCTTGAATTTGTGCATTACTCCTCTGCCCAATTCCCACATGTTCATCCGGGCGAAGGACCTCGTTGAAATCACCTATGCACAGCCATGGAAGGTTGCTTGTGTTGCTGATGTTTTTGATGGTATCCCATGTCTGGTGCCGTAAGTGAGTTTGGGCCTCACCGTAGACAACTGTCATTCTCCATATATCACAGCCTGGATCACTTACAGAAACATCGACATGATAGTCCGAGTACCCGAGAAAATCAATCTTTATTACATTATTCCAAAAAGGCCAATGCCTCCACTTCTACCAACACTGTTTATAGCATAAGCATTATCAAAACCTACTGAAGATGCTAAGTTTTCTACCCTTTCCTTGTCGATTTGTGTTTATAAAATACAAAGCATGGTAGGGGCAAAGTTCTTCATGATATCGCGAAGCTCGCGAACTGTCGAGGCCTTGCCCGCGCCTCGGCAGTTCCAGCATATGTAACTCATTGTGGCCGGCGGCGCTCCCCTCGGGAGCCCGCCGATTGAGTACTGGCCATAGTTGTCATGTCTTCCCCACCTTCCAAAGCTTGCTGATTCGTCAGTTTTTTGGGCCTCTTGTTGGTCTTCCTTGGTGACACGTACACTGGGGGTAAGGGAGGAACCCCGTGTAGTGCCATCCCAGTAGTAACAAGGGCGCTGCTTGCTCCCGTAATAGACGTTGTGGCATTCCCTTCGGTGGCCGCTACATGGTTCTCCTGCGACTGCCGCTTGCTGGGGATCCTGCTTGTTTCCCCCTTGTCCGGGCTGGCTATCTCCTCCATTATTGGACCAGTTTCAGTTTCCTCGACCCCTACCGGGAGATCATCCTCGTTTGCCTCTTGCCTTGCCTGGGAGTTTGCATCACCAGATTCAGTACGAGCTGCTCCAGAAGTAGTGTTCCTGGCCTGTTCATTCGCCACACCTCCTCCTCTAGCAGGAGCAAAACCACGTCCAAACCCGCCGCGGCTTCGGCCCCTCCCACGAGATGGAAATCCTCGCCCCATAGGCTGCGAGTACATAACAGTTCGGCGTTGAGCTATCATCCATTTGCCCCACTTTTTATCTTCATCCTTCCACACACCATTGCCACAATGCTCATGGCTATGACCCATGAAGCCGCACACCTGACAGAAGAATGGGATCTTTTCATACTTAACAATGAGCATGCGTCTGCCTTCTCCTTCCACAGTAAGCGGGGTAAAGCGAGTCAAAGGTTTTGCAGTGAGTACCCTCGCTCTTACCCTGACGTAATCTCCCTCGTAATAGAGGGTGGGACGGAGCTGCACCACGCGGACCTTGCCGATTCTGCGAGCTAACTCATCAACAACCGATTCATGGCGATACATATCAGGTATCTTATGTATTTGCGCCCAAACATACAAGCCATCCAGAGCTACCAATTCCGGGTCTCTCTTGCCATCGTAATCCTCGATGATCACCCCAAGCCCCCTGAAGAGCCATGGGCCTCCATGAACTACCCTTTTCCAGTCCCCAAGGAAAAAGAGTTGGAAGATAAACAAGTTCTCACCCGCCTCTCTGAACTCAGGTGTCTGAGCCAGCCCCCATATGAATTTCATGTTCTCAAAAAACGCAGAGGAGCTGAAGTATCTATTGGTGTTGACACGGGCTATCGCCATCCACCTGGCCTCCGCCTCAAACTTCTGGGCATCGGCCTTCCCAATGACCACATCATCCATCTCCTCCTCCAACAGCTCCATATTCTTCATCATCTCCTCCGGATCAATCTCTGACTTCTCCCCCGCCTGCGACGAAGGGCCTCCTTCCGTCGCCATGGCCGCGAGTTTCAACAAAGCGCACCTGAGTCTCCAGTAAATCCCCCTCCCCGCCTCCCCTGGGGGGTGATGATTCAGCAGTGATCACAAAAACCAGCGTCCCTTGTCGGTGATCACAAATCGCCAGAGGCGGCGCTAGAAACCCTAAGCGTGAGGGTAAGTCAGTTCCTACCAAACTCGCACCTGCCCATAAGTCAAATGACACAGGCCGGTCAGAGAACTCTGCCTGAGAGACTCGCACAAGTCCCAGCCCAATCCAGAGTCCAGACACGGAACCGAACTGAGCCCAACTGCCCAAGTCCCAGGCCGATCCGTCCTTCGTCTCCACTCCACCCGATCAAACCATCACCTCGCCGACTTCTCCTCCCCGTCAAATCTAGGGTTAGCACTTCGACGACCCACCTCAGAGCAGGACCGCATCGCCTTCCACCCGCCGGCCGGAAGGGGGGACGAAGGCGAAGCGCAGCGAAGATGCCGCAGCGGCACTCGAAGAACAACAACGACCTCGCCTTCTTCACCTACGAGGAGAAGCGGAAGCTCGGGTACGGCACCCAGCGGGAGCGGCTCGGCAAGGACTCCATCAAGCCCTTCGACGCCTGCTGCCTCTGCCTCAAGCCGCTCATCGACCCGCTCGCCTGCCCCAAGGGCCACACCTTCTGCAAGGAGTGCATCCTCGAGTGCCTCCTCGCGCAGAAGAAGGACATCAAGCAGTACCAGCTCGTCTTTTTTCTTCTTTGCTTGGTCATCCAAGGACCGGTTAATTCCATGGAATTTGCATTTTGTTAGCAAGGATTGTGAAATTGGTATGTTTGCGCTCAGATGCAGACAGTGCGGGCTTAAATGCGCATTCCTGCTCCTAGGACTTTTGGGTTCCTCGTGGATAGGGCTTGTTGGGGTTACCGTAGCTTGCCATTTTCCTTGGTACGATGAGAACTCCTTTATCACGGTGTTTTAGTTTTGTGGCACTGGAGGTCGCGCGATGAAAGAATCTGAGGTGACAATCAAAATTCGATCCTGGGATGGGCGTTTGTCATGGGTACAGTGTTTGGATCGGTGGTGTTATGTTGCCAGTAATAGTTATAGTATAGTACTCCCTCTGTAAACTAATATAAGAGCGTTTAGATCACTACTTTAGTATTCTAAACGCTCTTATATTAGTTCACGGAGGAAGTACTTAGTATTGTACGAGCTTATCCCTGAATTTCAAGATTAAACGTTCTTTGCTTCATCATTGGATTTCTACTACTCCCTCCGTTCACAAATATAAGTTGTTTTGGATATTTTAATATGGATTACATATGGACTGAAATGAGTGAACGAACACACTAAAGCGTGTCTATATACATTCGATTCAGAAAAAAAAAGTTAGAACATCATATATTTGTGAACGGAGGGGGTAGTAAATCAGTATAGTTTCGGTATCCAAAAGACTACGACCTTCCCCATATCATTTGTCATCAACATTGCAGCAATTGATCACTGAAGTAGTTTGAATCTATGTTCCTGTTCTTAGTGGACATGCAAAATTGCTATAGTTGCCCTTAAGTTACCTCCTTGTTTAACCAAATAAAAGGTATGGATTTCTGAGTGTTTTTCCTTCTTCCAGCAAGCTTATAGCTCATGATTCCCAGAAAAAGCAAGAGAAGGAAGAGGAGGAGGAGAAGCTGGTGCTGCAAAAGTCTAAGGAGTTGGATGCTTTTGATCAGCAGAATCATGGAGCAGTTCCCCAATACTATGATCGCAGTGGTTCCCAAGACAAGAATGGTTTTCATGGAGCCAACAGTGTGAAGACTACCTCCTTTGAAGAGGAAGCCCTACGCACCATGAAGGCGTTCTGGCTTCCGTCAGCTACACCCGAAGCTACTGTCAAGGTAGATGCTCCTTGTACTGACACAATCTGTCCCGAGGGGCAGGAGAAGCTCAAGCTGAAATCACTCTTCCCTATTTCTTTCACCGAGGAGAACGCTCGTCAGAAGAGCAGTAAGTCAGTGGAGAAAAGCTACATCTGCCCCAGTTGCAAGTCCAATCTCACAAACACAATGTCCCTGGTGGCGATCAGCACCTGTGGCCATGTCTTCTGCAAGAAGTGCTCGGACAAGTTCGTAGCAACAGATAAGGTCTGCTTAATGTGCAACAAACCGTGCAAAGAGAGGAATTTGATTAATTTAGAGAAAGGAGGAACGGGTTTCGCCGCGCACGATGACCACCTAGAGGCTAAGAACTTCAAGTATTTAGGGAGTGGTTCTGGGCTAGGATTGGTGAAGCCTGCTCCTAAGGAATAGCCTTCAATTATGTAACTGTTGTTGTATAATGCTGTCGGTTATCGTTGTGGCACGAATATATGTAACCTGGATTTTTTAAACGTTTTGGTATCTTTTTGATAAGTATGATCTGGAACAACCGATACTCAGGTTTTTCATCCAAGTGATAATGTGCTTGCGGTTTTGCTCTGATGCAGTATCTATGGATTTCTTTGGCGCTTGACTGTCTTACCAGTTTTATATGTTGTCACACTGGAGATTCTGCATGAGCATACCTCGCCGTAAGAGCAGATATTCGTTTTCCTTGTACCGTCATGCTTTGTTCAAATTCAGAACTTGGTGCCTCTTTGGAACTTCTGGAAGGATAAAAGAAATCTGCAATCCAAAGAGTCCCTAGTGGTAAGCAGTACTATAGGTCTGTAACATATCCCTTTGCAGTGAGATGGCTTTTGCATTTCTGCAAATTCCTTGGTGAGATGACTTTTGTATCTCTACAGATTATGTCTCCATCCATGTAGTTAAACCACAGGAAACGGAGAATGCGTTAGGCCAGACATATCTCTACAAAATCACCACAGGAAACAAACCAAAACCGACCAAGTTATGAGCTACTATCTCCGTCTCAAAATATAAGATGTTTTTGCAGTTATTTTGGGACAGAGGTAGTACTATCCATCAGAAGGGAATGAATGGTCCCCTTTTGTCAGCCGGTGGCCAGTACAAAACAATGAAACAAAAGGTTTCGATAAGGATAATGGAAACGCTGACCTGGCAGCCTTGGCTTCCACCCACGCACGCAACACATGGAGAAGCTTACGGACCACAGTCCAGCTCCAGCAGCAACAGATAGCCAACCAACCAACCTGGGGCAGGCTAGGATCAGAGCTCCACTCAAGGTGAAATGGCAAGCCTGCAGAGCCTGATTTCCAAACAGGTGTGTGCTTGAATGAACCCTGTTATCATCCTTCTCTTGGTTTCGTTCCTGGACTTAGAACCCGGTGTTGTCTTCAGTTGATTGCGCTGAACTGTACGGCTACTGCCAGGCTGAATGGGGCTCCTCCTTCGGTGGTGAACGCGAGCTCGAGCGAAGCATCCTCGGATGAGAAGAGTAATTCTCGTCTCTCAATGTGTTTTTAAAGGTTGGCACAGGAAAAAATGTTGATAGAATCTCTCTTCCTGACCTTGTTATAGAGGTCACAAAAAGGAGATTAGCACTGCTTGGTGCTGGGGCATTATCCACTGTCCTGTTAAACAGCAGCTCTGCATATGCTGAAGGTATGCCCATTATTAATTGTTCAGTTTCACTTCCATGGCAGCCGATATGTAACTATGCAAGTTATCAACTTGTTAAATATTAGCATGTAGAGTAGGATTTTGTGAGCTAATGCTAACTGGAGTTGTTCCTAGATTTCAGAAGTACCAAAGAACTACCGCTCTTACGTCGATGCAAACGACGGATATTCGTACCTCTACCCAGCTGATTGGAGGGTAATTTATCATGTTTATTACTAGTAGTAAATTAGTGTGCAAGAAGGACAAGTCAGATGCCAAATAAGTTTTTCTCTTGGCTCTTGTGGATTTCACATAACCCTTTTGTTCCCCCGGGTGCTTCATGTCAGGATTTTGACTTCTTGGGCCATGATTCAGCGTTCAAGGACCGTAATGTGCAGCTGCAGTCTGTCCGTGTGGCCTTCATTCCTACTCAGAAAACAGACATTCGTGACCTAGGCCCAATGGATGAGGTAGGTAGCCTTTCGCCTGGATTTTCTCGACTTTGGACCAGATCTTGTCTTCCCTTTCTTCTGACCACTGCTTCATCTTCCCTCAGGCGATCTTCAATCTGGTAACCGAAGTGTACGCTGCCCCGAACCAGATACCAACGATCTATGAAATGCAAGAGGTTTGCCGTTTCATCCACTGCTTGCATTGCAACTTTTAAGTTGTCCAATCTCATCGACCAGCCATAGAATTCCCGATCTGCTACGCTGCAACAAACATCGAAACAATGAGCAGTTTCTTACTTTGTTGTGCTGTAAATTGGCAGCGTACGGTGGATGGCAGGAACTACTGGACGTTTGAGTACGATCTGGAGGCGCCGGGCTACGGCGTGTCGGCGTTTGCGACGGTCGCCATCGGGAACGGTACACGTTCATGGGGATTCTGATCATATGTTTCCCCCACCGGCCACCGGTGGACACGAAGCTGAATTGGTGTTGGTTTTTGGCAGGGAGGTACTACACGCTGATCGTGACGGCGAACGAGCGGCGGTGGAGCAGGCTGCACAACAGGCTCAAAGTCGTCGCCGACTCCTTCAAGATCTACGACTTGAACGCCTGATTGCGCAAGCTCTTGATATCCGTCGCCACCATCCGACCGTTGCAACGCGGACGAAACCTGGTGTCACGGCCTGAGGCCGGAGGAACCCAACTCAACGAATCTGCATTGCTCATACATCGAGCTATTCAAGCTTGTACGAATCTAGTAGAACCAGTATGCATGAATTAGTGGTCAAAATTTACTTCTTTAAAACCATATTGAGGAACCAGAGGGAGTATGATCCTAGGACAGTTCGTCAGGGCTGTTCTTGTTTCCACGGGGTAATCCACACACGAACAAACGACAATTCATACAATCATCGCCAAACAAGCATATTCATCAAATAACCAAGAATTTAACCTATTATAAGAACACTAATCTTTACACACACACCTGAATCATCAAATCGGTGCATTACAAAGGCGAAATGAATCGAGTGCGCAGAGCCTCCCAAAGAATGTTTGCAACTCATATATTACAACAATTACAATGCCCTCCCACCAAACTTGCTACCTATTTCCAGGATAAAAGTTCCCTACATATTCAACACAACTAGTCATCTCAATCTCCAGTCGAAAATTTTGTCAAGACCAGGCCACCCTTCTGCGCATTCAGAACATCGCCAGCAGCTCCAACCATGGAGCTACGTGGCTGGACAGAGAGCAACAGGGGGGACTTGATCATGCCCTAACATAATTTACACCTAACAAACCCAACATTAATTACATTAGCCTAGCCGATGCTGGCGAAGGCCCTTGCCAAAATGGGGCTGCATCAATCTAACATACAGACCGTTCAGGTCCATCAGAGAGTCATGTGTGCCCTGCTCAACTATCCTACCACCATTTAGGACAACAATGTTATCCACATGCTTCATCATCGCTGCCCTGTGCGCTATCAGGACTGTCGTCTTGTTCCCCATGACCAATGTGTCAAGAGCTTCCTGTACCACTCTACTTGATTCAGACTCGATCGCAGAGCTGGCCTCGTCCAACAGCAATATCGGCGCATTCTTCAAAACCACTCTAGCAATGGCAATACGTTGCTTCTGCCCAGGTGTCAGATCAACCCCTCGCATTCCCACATGAGTGTCATAGCCATGTGGCAAGCTACTAATGAAATGGTGAGCATTTGCTATCCTTGCAGCTTCCTTCATCTCAGCCTCTGTTGCGTTGTGCCTTGCATAGATAATGTTCTCCCTTATTGTTGTCGAGAAAATGACGGGCTCTTGTTGAATTAGGCCCATGTGGCTTCGTAACCATCTCAGGTTGAACGATTTCAGATCTCGGCCATCCAGCAGAACTTGGCCAGACATTGGGTCATAAAATCTCTCAATTAACGAAATGATAGTGCTCTTCCCGGATCCTGAAACACCTACCACTGCAACTGTTTGCCCACCGCTCACCTTAAGATTGAAATTGCTCAGCACAAAGATTTCTGGACGAACTGGATAGGAGAAATCAACATTCTTGAATTCAATGCTCCCATAGACATTGGGTGGTTTCAGGCCAGTGTTGTCATCAGGATCAATCTTTGGCTCTCGGTCAATAATTTCAAACACTGAAGTGAGAGACTTCCGCCGCTTAAGTATGTATGGGGCAAGTCCAAAGGGCTCCACCAATGCAAATGATGCAAACGAGAATAGAATGTACTGTTTTAGCCCCGTGGCTATTGTCAGGCGCTGCTTGTCCACTGAGGTGGCAATGTACCACAGAAGGAGGGCGTTGCAGGCAAAAAGAAGAAACTGCGAGAAACCAAAACCGAAGCCTATAGCCAACCCGTGCACAAGACTTTGCTTCAGTATCTTACCAAGGTGCAATTTGTAGAGTTCCATTATCTTGTCTCCAGCACAAAAAGCAACAACGGTGTAAATGTTACGGACTGCATCTTCAAGTACTAATGAAGCCTTTCTATGCATCTCCTGGATTCCTTTTGAGAAGCCAGCAAGCCATAATTTCTGTAAAATGGTTTATCATATCAATTTAGAACATGCCTATTTGCACCAGTTCTAACATAAAATACCCAGTATCAAGTTACTGAATGCCAAATTGTGAAAGATATGCATGCAGTTCAAGATTAGTGTTGCAAATTTCAGTGTTTAACAGATCAGGCAATTAAATAATTATATGGACACTGTATTATTAGGGAATACCAAATATGTGGCTATAGAAAGAGAGTGCAGATCGTGTTGATTATTGACAGGAAAGGCCATTTGTAACAGGATCAAAAATAATTCTAAAGTTTGAAATGTCACTGACCCTTAACAGATAATAAAGATCATACTTGCAAGGTGGTATATACTAGAGCCACATGTTCAAGTAACAATTTCCAAACCATCCAGGGCCCAGTGAGTATGCTTTCTTAGACTTGACTTGTATGGGTCCCTTTTTAAGTTTTAACATCCACAAGGTAATATAAAAATAACCTAGGCAACACTTGAATCAACCCCAGTATTTTGTTTCCGAAAAGGCCCTGTTTGACATATTTAAGGGTTTTTGGATCCGAACTCTCAGTATACACAAAAATGCTCAATGGTCTCGCCAACAGACACCACAACTTCTGTTAACATGCCAAAATATGCTACTCCGTATCAGACTTTTGAGGTGATAATATAACAGACAAAAAAACCTTCAGGCTGTATTACCTGTGCAATGGCAGAGATAACAAGAACAGGTAAAGTTGCAAGTGCAACAAGCGCCACACGCCATCCCAACAACATTCCGATGAGAAGAGCTACAGAAACCGCAGCAGTGTCTTGTATGAATATGGAAAGACGGTTACTGAATGCAGCACGGACAAATGTAGCATCATTTGCCAGGCGCATGGATAATGTATCAGCACTGTTCTCCTCTTTGTCAAACCATCCAGCCTCATTGCGCAGCATCGCTGTGAAAGAACTAAATTAGTGTGGAATTCTAGAAGATCCAATCTAACTTCACGATTGCAGCAGACTACAAAAAGAAAAGCAGCTCATATGTATAAAGGCACAGATAGCATACCGGAGAACATCATTCTTCTTATACGTTCAGTCATCTTCTCCCCCATAATTCCAAAATAGAAATGTTGCAACCAGTTGACCAGCACTGTAATAACACCCATTCCTACTATGAATAAACACCACCTGTTCACTTCATGGCGCATGTCACTAACTTCTATTTGATAATATGCCGACACTGTAAGTGCTATTGTGTAAGCAAGCAGTGGATTAAATGAGCCAAATATAGCAGCACCAATTGTGCCTAAGAGAGCATAAGGCCATTCAGCAATGCTAAGTGCTGCCAGTCTCCAAAATGATGGTGGCTTGTGATGTTGCAATTCATCAGGTTCACTCTGTTCAGAACTTGTATCATCCCGTTCACTCTGTGGTCTACTAAAAGTTTGTGAATGTGAACGCTCATTTTTTGGATCAGAAGTCAAAAGAGGAGATATAGGCGAGTCAGGTCCTGCATTCTTTGAAGATTGCCGTTGTATGGGATGGATGTCAACTTTCGGAAGGTTGGGCAATTCCATTTCAAAACTGTCATGTCTCTTGATGGATGGTGCTCTTTCAGTTGCAACTAAAGGTATTCCATTATCTATAGTTTGTTCTGGAGGTGGGCTTCGATCCTTTGGTGAATCATGGGAATTTCTGGTGGTGTCTGATCGCCAAAATTGAAGCATGCCATGTGTTCTTTGAAGAGAAGGTGATTTTGCCATCTTGGGAGAGGATGATTCTTGAAAATTTTGGCTGATTGGTGGATCCTCAAATTGAAGTGACTTGCGCTCCCTACTATTCTTGGTGGGCATCCTGAGAAAGATTGACAGAGTAAATATAGTAGCTCTGGTTAAATAGTGCAAATCTAGCACAGCTGGAACAAAGTAAGAACAACCAGGTTAATCGCTATTTCTTCAGCAAAGTAGCTGGATGCTCACAGCATTAAGGTATATTTTGGAAATTAGCAAATAAACAAGTACTGTATCAAATTATCCAGGACTGGACAGAGTTTTATTTCTTATAATTGTGCCAGCTAGAACCCTTGGCTAGTCTAGACTGAAAAACAATGTGATACTAAATCTAAACTAATGCAAACTCTAACCAGGAAATTGTCCAGAAAAAACAGCATACCTCTTAGGAAGTTTTGTTGCTTCCTCACATCTCAGAAGCTCAGCATAAAGGCCATCCAAGTTTAGCAATTCATCATGTGTCCCCATTTCAACAAGATGCCCCTCCTCCATTACAGCTATGTAATCAGCATGTTTAATGAGGCTAAGGCGCCTAGCTATTATAATGGTCGATCTTCCCAGCATGAGAACATCTAATGCTCCTTGCACAGCCTTTTCAGCTTCAAAATCAAGTCCTCCCGTGACTTCGTCAAGTAAGAGAATTGATGGACTCGAAAGCACAGCACGAGCGATAGAAATTTTGATCTTCTGTTCATCAGTCAATGCCATACCAGCTCGGCCAACCTAGGGAGGTAAATAAAATCAGAATGATAACAAAATGGACTGGAGCATCCATGCCTAATTATTTGGCACTACCATCACCTGTGTTTCATATCCCTTTTCGAGTGAACTGATGAACCCATGAGCATGTGCTGTCTTGGCTGCTTCTTCTATCTGATCAAAGGTAGCAAATCTTCCATAAGCAATGTTTTCGCGGATGCTCAAACTCAGCAGTGCAGGTTCTTGTGTAACCAGACCAATTTGGCTTCTTAACCATTCTACTTTCAAATTCTTGATATTTTCCCCATCCAGCAGGACTTCCCCTGAAAACGTAAAAAGAGATGCCTTAGCAAATGGGAAAACTTTTTTTTTCGAGAAAACGCAAAGGACCTTTGCGATTTCATTGAAAAGAAAGAGAGAACAAGCCTCCTAGGAGGTGAGAAACTTGGAGATGAAAAATCAAAGATGCTTCTCAATGATGTTACCTAATGTTGGATCGTAGAACCTCTCCATTAGAGGAATTATGCTGCTTTTCCCTGAGCCATTTCTACCAACAAGTGCAACAGTTTTTCTGGCTGGCACACTGAGAAAGAAACCACTTAAAATTGGAATTTCAGGACGTGAGAGATAACTGAAGTACACGTTTCTGAATTCGATGTTCCCCTGCACTTGGGGTATAGTGGTCCCTTCCAGATTGGTGCTTGAAGTTGAACGACTTATCATCTCATATAGTCTATAAGCAGCAATCCGCCCTTGCTCAAATGAATAGAAGTTTGTAGCTGCTTGGTTCAGACCACTAAAAATCAGGAAAATTTATTAGGTAAACTGGTAAAGACACTCTTGATGGGGGAAACAGGGGAATGTATAGGATTATGTTGCTTACAGGCCACTCAAAATTACTGCAAATAAAGCTACCACAACTTGACCACCATCAGCTTTCCCACGAGAAATTAGGTGTCTTCCAACCCAGAGTTGCAAAGCACAGGAACAGATGGCCAGTCCATAGGTAAATCCAAGGCCAATTCCTTGGACAAGACTTATCAAAATTCCATATCTTAGAGTTGCTTGAAGTGAGGTAGCATAGGAGTACTTTGCAAGAGTTTCATTGGTAAAAGCATATAGTGTCCTGATGTATGAGGTGGCCTGCACATCCACATGTTTTTGTCAAGTAAAATCGGAACCGATTATATTTGGACATATTATTTGTACATGCTGCAAGAATATAGTGCAATGCACAATACAAAGAGTGGAGAAATATCTGATCTGGGAAATAGTGTTTTCTGTGTTAAAAGGTGGATATTTGTAAACAAATGCGCAAGAAATGGACAGCATGGCGAAGTTAACAGGGCGAAACCTGTTCAGCAATACTAGCCGCTTCGGCATATGCATCTTGAATGTTTTCAGCCAGTCTATGGAGAAATATGTTAGATATTCCTCCTGCAGCTACAATCAAGGGTCCAGTGGCAAGAGTTAGAAGTGCTATTTGCCAACAATTGAGCAGGCCAACAATGAGACCACCGACGAATGTGGCCATATTGTGTATGTAGTTGCCTACCTACAAAAGCACCGAGTTGTTAGAACAGACCAAAACGATCGAAGTTCATGCTGCAAACATACTCATACAGCAGTCAAAGCATATTCACTCTGAACTTACTTTCTCACTAATTGCTGACTGAATCAGCAACACGTCACTCAGAACTTGACTAACTATATCACCGTTGTTTCCATATGTATCAAAGAAGCTCATGTCTTGATTTAGCAAGACCTGGACATATTTTGATCTGATGACAGCAGTTTGCCGTTCCCCGGTGAGAATCCAGCATGATACCTCTGGAGGATCAAAAATTACATTAGGTAAATACACATGTTGAGCGAGAAATTATTTAAACGAAGGCTCTTAACTTACCTATCCATCCTGCAACAAAAACACCAGCAGCTATGTAGATGATATACAGAGCATGCTGCAAATGAAACAGCATAAGATATGAAGATTGTAAGAGAAAAAGGTATATGGATTGGGCAGTAGAATGCATTGAATAGAAGTGCTAAAACATGTGCATATACTTGCACTCCTTTAGATTAAAATAGATTATTTAGTTAATAGTTGATTGTTTTAGGTACAGAAAGAATATATTGCTAATCTAGTATAGTACTCCCTCCGTCCTGAATTAATTGTCGCAGAAATGGATGTATCTAGAGTTCTAATCCATTTCTGCGACAAGTAATTCAGGACGGAGGGAGTAACTAATTAATTGAATTTTGGAGGTTGAGTTCATTTATTGGAAAAGAATCGATCCTTCTCTTCTCAACTCGAGCCATTCGCTGAGGTTGGAAATTTAATAATGAATAATCTTAAGCAAACTTGTTTAGTCATCTTTTTCAAACTTTTACTTTCGGCACCTCTCCTCTAGTGTACACAAGCCCTTGAAGGGGAACACAGACAAGACTTCCACATCATAGCCTCCTTTCTCAGTTGACTGCCTGGACTTCAAGAAACTAGACTCACTGGAAATACTTATTTCACAATGATAACTATCTTTCAAACAGGACCACTGCTTAATCTTTCAAACAGGACTACTGCTTAAAGCCTAACAAGACCCACCACGACTGGCTCACTTGTTTAAAGGACTAGTGAAAACACGTTGAACTAGCTAAAAGGACATAGGCCAACAGTGAAACTCAACAAAATTGACTCCAATACAGATATTGAGGTGAGACTACAAGCCACCACCTCACCCTGCTCACTTGCTTCTCACATAGGGATCCCCAGTGGCCAGCAGGAAGAAACTTCATGTCATCTTCTTCTATGGTTATGATCAACACTTCTTCACATGCTCCCACTATTTTCATCAGTCACCAATTAAGAGAGCAAAAAAAAATCGCCTTTTGTGGGCATCCTGCCCGATCAAGGAAAGACAAGATTGGTATAAATGTGATAAATCTTCACCAGACACACATCTTGAAGTATACAGAACTAAACTAATGGCATTCCATTTGCACTATGTACAAGCACCAATTCACCAATATGAGACCTAACAGGACCAGCCACAATGTGTTCAGTTTTGTATATCCCGAGCTTGTCAGCAAAGCTAAAACAATACAACTCAATCCAATAGGCAACCTCAGGCCCTGCCATGCTGCAATCCTCTAAGTCTGCTAGACAAACAGCACAATAAATCAACCCTGCCTAAGATATTGCAACACCCGAATTCCAGAATACACCGTCAACACATACCTGCCATGACAAAAAAAAAAGCCAGGCGCTAGGCGCTGGGCAATCGCAAAACACCTAGCGCTTAATGTGCACTTTGGTCAGAAAAGCGCAAGGCGGTGGCAAAACAACACAATTAACGCCTAGGGCTACTTTTTTCCTTGGCTGATATTAATACCCAACACCATAGGCATAAGTGCACAAAACCCGAACCTGCCCTCCAGACGCAATCAGCCAATCACCCACAAGGCCACAACTAGAAGCCAAGGAGACATATCACATCATCAAGCAAACCGCCAACTTAGAATATGCATAATTTCATGGCAAAACTTGCATCCAAAAGTTCCAAATGTACTGATTCTAGATGATATGTAACCTAAGTCATAAATATAAGTGCTAACGCACAAAATTTTGCAGTGCGACAAACAATTTTCAGCTGGTAAATCTTATGAGCCCTGGTTATCAATATTGTAGGTGACCTAACAGCGCACGACAAAACAAAGTATGAACTGCTTTAGGGTTTACATGTACTGAGAATAGCACATAAATAATTAAGAAATGTAGAGTATATGTACCATAAGTATAGCAAGCGCAAAAAGTTACAAAAAAAAACTTCCCAGCCCCAATAATAGCAAAATTAAAGAATAGCAAATTTGGCTCCGGCAATAAATATCAGGTAGCAGATCCTGTCATGCGTGCAATTAAGAGACGAGCATCGGAAGCATCAGCTTACCTGCTTGAATTGGTTGAGCAGCTCGTCGCTACGGCCGTGGAGAGCAGACTGAATCCGTTCAGAGTCGAGCAAATTCAAGGACCTCCCAAAGTAGTGCAGGTAGACGACGAGTGCGGCGCCGTGGGCGGCCGCGGCGAGCGCGCCAGCGGCCATGAGCGCCCAGTCGAGGCCGTCGGCAAACTCGAACAGCCTCCAGAAGGAGACCGCGGCGGGAGGGGGCTCGACCTCGTCCTCCTCCACATCCTCGTCGTCGGCGCCTTCCCCCTCCCTGACCCCGACGCCAGCATCCCCCGACGGCCCGTCCCCGTACGGCGACGGGGACTCCGGCGGCTCCGAGACCTCGGAGACCGGCGTGAGTGGCTGCACGTGCGGCGAAGCCCAGCCGAAGAGCCCGCTGGGCACCATCTCCTCCGCGGAACCCCTGGAGAAGCCGACGACGCCGTGCAGAGCCCTAGGATTGGGATGAGCTCATAACAGCAGCTTAGCTCGGCGAGGGGGAACGGCGGGCGTCGGCGTCGGCGGCGGCGGCGGCGACAAGGTCTCCTCCGAAGCAGCCGCCTCCGATTAGATTAACCTCCCAGGGACCGATACTACCGCACAAGAAAAGAAAGGGGCCTTTCCTTTTAAAATCTACTACTCGGTGGCACACGGCAACGCGAGAGAAGGCGTCGAGGAGACCCGGTCAGAGGAATTCGGCCGCGCCTCCCACGCAAGAGCCCACGACGCAACGAGCAAAACCCTCCCACTCCGGCCAGCGGCTGCCCGTCGCCGGCGAGGAGGCGGTAGCGGTCGCGGTCGTGTGGTGTGATTATTCTGGTGCGCGGAGTCAGTGCGGGCAGGAGAGCGGAAGGAGGGAGGGAGGGAGGCGTGTGCGCTTGACTGATTGCGGTGTGATGGGCGGGGGCCCACGTGTCGGTGGCCTTTGCGCCGGGGGTAGGTGCAAAGCAAAGCTGGCGGCGAGGACCGCCGGGCCCAGATGGCGGCGTGGGGAGCCGGGCCGGGCCCCCGGGTCTCGCGCGTACGGCGGGGGTGGGGGAGCCGCTGCAGCGACAGCGGTGGAGGTGGCTGGAATTTCTCGGGGGTGTTAAAACTAGGCGGGCGGGGATTGGTGCGGAAAGGTCTCGTGGGCATCGAAGCTGGCGGGGCCCGCGGGACCGGCGGAATGAGCTGTGCTGTTTCAGCCTCGGCTTTCCTTTGGCTTTGCTAGGCGCACGCCAGTGCACAGCTGGACGCGCCGTGGCTGCTTCATGCGCCGCTACGGACTGGCTTGTTGCTCATGGAAATTGCTTCATGTCCCTTTTCCTAGTAAATGTCTTGTACCCGCGTGTGAGATGTGTTAGGATGGGACAATATTCCCATGAATGCTCTTATGTGCACCAAATAGTACTCCCCCGGCAGATGTCCGCCACAAGGGTCCGTACAGCGCCGTCCCCTTCCTCCATGTGTGACCGACGATGTCGACCGCAAGCTCATGGCCATGGTTGCCGCGGTGGTCATTTCTGCCTGCACTTTGGGTTTCGTCTTCTTAGCTTACTTCATCTTCTTCAATTGACTAGCTCTTTCTCGCAAGCACATATGGCCGTCATTTTCCACGGGGACAAGCGGGGGATTGTGTGTGTGTGGGGGGTGGGGGGGGGGGGGGAGGGGGTCAATTTGGGGCGAGCAGGTTGACAAGATACCTACATAACTACAGGATCGTTTTATTAAATTTCAGGATCTAGATATTTTTTTCTTAAACTATTAATCGTTTTACATAACTACATTTATTCAAAATCTGTGACCGCGCTATACTTAGATTTAATTTTGCAAAAAGAAATGCATTGTAATACAGCGGTGCATAACATGTATACATGTCATATTTTCAGTCATTAGTTTCATGAAGTTTGTTGACAGTGCTATATTTAGATTTAATTTTGCAAAAATAAATGCATTGTAATACATGTATACATGTCAAATTTTCAGTCGTTAGTTTCATGAAGTTTGTTGGTTCTTTGTTGTATATAGTTTAGTGAATTTTTTAGAGTTGTTTGATTTATTTATTTTTAGCGGGAGAGCTGTTTGGTTTAGATAGTGTGCACCAACTGTGTTGTCCTTAGCTCACCTTTTTTTTGTGTGTGTGTGATTTTCTCTCATTTTTGTTGTCCTTCGTGACACATGAGAATTAAACTATCCAACTGTACTAACATCAGTACCTCCACAATACATAAAACAGCATCGCAATCTAGTTAAATCCACCCGTACTCCGCAACACAGGGTGGCATAGTATAGTATGCACTCCGGTTAATCGTTGAGTGGCCCTAGTATTATTGGCATTCCACGTCGTCTATCCAGCTCTTGCTGACTGCAGGCAGCGCCAGATAACAACGGTCATTGACAACCCAGGCAAAGCATGGTTTGCAAGCTAATGATTCCATCGTTTGGTGTGGTTTCCTTTCTAGATTCTGGAACCCATCTTGGACCATCCTTCTGGAAGGGTGCTACGAGCACTCATGCTACGGATGCTTCTGGATCTCACCTTTCGGGTATGTGTGTCGCACGAACACAGTCTATCGCTCGGATATTTTAAGGCCATGCTTGGATCCAAGGGACTATTTTTAGTCATTAAAAGCCCAAATCTCTTTTAGAAATTAAAGTTAAATCATTTTTGTTAAAGAGAGGTAGAAGCTAGTCTTGAGACTAAAACTTTTTAGTCGGGGAACCCTCTTAAAATATGGATTAGTCCTCTCTCTCCTCATTTAACTCCTCTCCTTTAACACATGCGAGTTCGGATTGGAGAGTTTGGAGGATAATAAATGCTCATTGACTCATTTTAGTCTATTTAGTATTTGTATCCAAGCATGGGTGAGGCTAGCAAGTTTTAGTCCCACTACTTATAGTCATGGGACTAAAACATATCCAAGCACCCTCTAACTCTCGATGAAGCTAGAGCGGACATTTGGCAAGCTAAATGCCAAGGTTTTTTATTAGGCCAAATATGCTGCGATTAGCCCTCCGACATCACACATGCAATAGAGTGAGTAGCACACATCCGGTATCCTGTGTAATACTTCCTCTGTCTTAAATTAAGTGTCTTAATTTTAATACAACTCTGTACTAACTTGTAGACATTTATTTTGGGGACGGGGAGTAAAATGTAAGATGTTTTTATACCAACAGTTCACCTGGGCCAATAGTCTTTTCAAGCCGACATACGAGAAGCTCGATAGGATACTCATGAATATCGATTGGGTTAAAATTTCCTATGTTAACCGTGCAGGCCCTAGAGAGTATCGAGGCACTACTTCATACACGCATCATTCTTGATTCTAAATCTACAAGCCCATCTGCTCCCACCTTTTCAAGTTTAAATTAGGATGGCTGCACCAGAAATGCTTTGCAGACATAATCAAGAAAGTGTGGGAGAGGCCCGTCGTTGGTCGTACGTCTATTCAGAGATGGAACTTTAGAATAAGGCCAGTGCTACGCGTCATCCGGTTGAAAAGTTGAGAAAATCATCCGCCTTCTTAGCCGTAGGATCCATCCCTCCCAGCCGTTTGATTGGTCAAACAGAACATAGTGGGGTAGTGGTTCGCCACTCTTCGCGTTTCGCACTTGCTGCTGCATCGCTATACCTGTTTGCCTGCAATGTTCGCGTCGCGCGGCTCGCCACTGACTTGCAGCAAACAATGACGATCCGGCGACAACAGACGCCGATGAAGCTGTTGTTCGACGCAACACCCTCCCAGCAGTTGATACCATCCTCGCAATAGACGTCGTCTTCGCCTCCTCTTGCACATTGCATTGCAGAAGTTCGGCGAGCGGCACCCGTCTCTGGCATCCCCCTTCCTGTCGCGTTGAGCGGCGCCTGCCTCCCCTTCGTGCTGCATTGGAGCAATACGACGAGCGGCACCCGTCTCCGGCGTCCCCCTTCCTGCTACGTTGAGCGGCGCCTGCTTCCCCTTGCATGCTGCGTTGCAGCATACGGTGAGCGGCTCCCGCCTCCGACAAAGCGACACCGACCTCCCCTTGCGCGCTGCGTTGCAGTAGTACGGCGAGCGCCGCCCGTCTCCGGCGTCCCCTTGTGATGCGTTGCAGCACCAGCAGCGAGAGGCGCTGGCCTCCCCTTACACCCCGCGTTGCAGCAGTACGGCGAGCAACGCCGTCTCCGGCCTCCCCCTTCTTGCTGCGTTGTAGCACCGGCAGCGAGCTGCAGTGCAGTCGTAGCGAGGATGCATCGCGTCGCCCCATGCCCCCATCGTTTGCAGCAACAACAGATGTTCAAGTGGGGATGCAGCAGGAGGTGGTGGTCGTCGTTCCTCCCGGTTCGCTGTAGCGGTGGGCGAGTGGTCGCAATCTCCATGGGAGCCCTCTCCGGTCCAGCGTGACGAAGGAGAGAGAGATGAGGAGGGGAAATACGAACAAGACTACGGGAGAACGTGTGGAGAAGCGCGTGCGAAGGGATAAGATAAGGCTGGAGGGGAAGAGTTGGGCGGGCCCACGGGGACACGTGTTAAGCTGTGGACGCGGTTTACGGAAGGAGAGAATCAATTGGTTGAAGTAAAGCCTTTTCCTTAAAATAAGGGTCATAAGAGCATCTCCAATGTATTTATGTGTACAAGAAAACCTTTTAAGCGCGTCTTGCTTGGTTTCTGTCATACGGCTCAAGCCAGCAATAATCTGTGTGTGTAGCGTTAAATGAGGCAAAAAATCTGTGTAGCGACTCATGGGCATTTGCATATATGGATATTTTGGACAAAATGAACATGTAAAATTTGACACAAACAAGTTGATGAATAAAAGTTCATGCCCACAAGTTCATCAAAATCATGCCCACAAGTTCATCCAACCAAGTTCAAATGCAAACTAAAAGTTCAAGACATGAAAGACACATCAAGCTTCATCTTCATCTTCCTCTTCTTCGTCTTCGTCATCATCTTAGAAGATGACTCTTCCGCCTCAAGAAGATGAACCTTCCTCCCTATCCTCATCACGCACCGCATCATGTGAAGCTCTGACGGTAGCCATGGCCGTCGAGCATACAAGCTTTTTTCCCTCGCCATCTTTGGAGCCGTCGCCTTGTTCTTCTTCGAATGTTTTGCCCTTCTTCGCGCCGCATTGGGTACCTTCTTCGACGGTGGCGGCCTGAGATGGCGCGCCACGCCAAGGCGCGTAGTCATCATGGCTGAAGAAGAGGCTGCCTTGGCCGACGCTTCAGCGAACTCGTGATGGCGGCCTTGGCCTTCGCGCTAGGGTTTCGGTTTCAGCTGTGGCGGCGGCGAAAGTCGCGGATGTCTGAGGTGGTAGCCGATGTGTGGCGTCCATGGCGAAGCGGCGGCGCGGCCTTGTGGCGTAGGGCGAGAGAGAGGAGAGAAGTGGTATGGCGCTTCGAGTGTGCTGTACGCTGGCGCTCCAAATACACCGCGGATATGTGTTTTAACCGCCCAACCGTTATCGCGCGCCGTTTGCGCTTGCCCATTGAGCGAAGCCCGCGTTCTTGTGGCGCTAAAAAGGCATATTTTGCGGCGCTAGTTTAAGTTGGTATTGGAGATACTCTAAGGCAGTACATCTCTGGATGGACGAAACACACCAATGGGTTGTACAAAAAAGAAAAGCAACGCCTCTCAACTATTATTGACGACCTCAATAAAATCGCAGAAACTTGCATCTTGTCTCAACAAGAGATTGAATTGAAAAATCAATCCAATGAGAAGATTGCACGGCATCCGCGCGAAGAGGGAATCAAATATTACCAAAGATCCAAAGCCGACTTCATCTTGAAGGGAGACAATAATACACCATATTTCCAATAGGTCGCCAACGGCCGGCATAGGAAGAAGTGTATTTTTAGTCTCCAACAAGATGAGGGGAGGATCCAAGGTCAGGCAGAGCTCAAAATTTATATCACTAAATACTACAAATCTCTTTTGGGGGCGCCGGATGAAGGGAATTTCACCCTCGACGAGACCCGAATAGATGATATTCCACAAGTCACGGCAGAAGAGAACGGTATCCTCACGACACCTTTCTCTGAAGAGGAGGTAAGAGTTGTGGTATTCCAAATGGAACATAACAAAACTCATGGTCCTGATGGCTTCCCGTAGAATTCTATCAGAATTTCTGGGATGTCATCAAGACCGACCTTTTGGAGTTGTTCAATTGTCCTCATGCCGGCCAACTTGAAATATTTCAGGCTTAATTTTGGTGAGATCGTTTTGTTGCCAAAAATTAAGGAGGCTGAGCGGATTCAGCAATATAGACCCATATGTATCCTTAATGACAACTTCAAGATTTTCAACAAAGTGGCTACTAATAGGTTCAACGCGGTTGTTGATCATGTCGTACGGCCATCTCAAACAATTTTCATGCAAGAAAGAAATATAATCGACGGAGTAGTGATCCTACATGAGACCGTTCATGTGATGCACCGAAAAAACATGAGTGGAGTAGTTTAAAAGTTTGACTTTGAAAAGGCTTATGACAAGGTCAAATGGCCATTCCTTCAACTGGCCGTGAGAATGAAAGGATTCTTCGATAAATGGCACGAGTGGATCCAAAATTTTGTCACTTGAGGTAGTCTCGCCATCAAGGTCAATGATGATGTAGTCCATTACTTTCAGACAAAAAAGGACAAAGCCATGGTGACCCCATGTCTCCAATGTTATTTAACATTGTTGCTGACATATTGGCTATTCTGATTGATCGTGCCAAGCAGGACGATCAGATTGCAGTAGTGCCACACCTTATGGATGGAACATGACCTAAACAAGGCTCGAAACCTGAAACTATTGCTTTCAACGTTTGAGCAAATGCCGGGCCATAAAATTAATTTTCGTAAGTGAACTCTACTACTTTGGAGAAGCCAGTGAGGCGGCGGCCGATTACGCTAACCTGTTTGGGTGTGCGCAAGGCCAATTCCCAATTAAATATTTGGGAATACTGATTCATTATCTGCGTCTCACAAATGCGGAATGAAAACATGTAGAGGAGCTCTTAGAGAAACAGTTGAGCAGTTGGAAAGGCACGTTGCTCCCTGTTGGAGGATGACTAGTCTTGATCAATTTTGTTCTCACAAATATGGTTCTCTACATGCTTTTTTTAATCCCCAAAAGAGGTCTTGCAAAGGCTGGATTATTTTAGATCCAGATTTTTTTGGCAAGGAGACAGTGAAAAGAAAAGGTACATGCTGGTTGTAGGGCAAAAGACCAAGGTGGCCTTAGCATTCAAGAATGATGCATTACTTAGTAAATGGTTGTTCAAACTACTTACTGAGAATGGCATTTGGTAAACCTTCCTGCGCAATAAGTATCTAGACCAAAAGGATGTGTCTCAGTGTTGGAAAATGTTGCACGAAAACAAAACAAAAATCTACACACACGTAAGATATATCAAGGAGATGCATATCAACGAGAGGGGGGAGTGTGTCTATGTACCCTTGTAGACCGTAAGCGGAAGCGTTTGACAACGCGGTTGATGTAGTCGAACTTCTTCACGTTCCAACCGATCGAGCACCGAACGTACGACACCTCCGCGTTCAACACACGTTCAGCTTGATGACGTCCTCCGCCTTCTTGATCCAGCAAGACGGCGAGATAATGGATGAGTTCTGGCAGCACGACGGCGTGGTGACGGTGATGGTGAAGCTATCTCCGCAGGGCTTCCCTGAGCACTACAAAAATATGACCGGGGGTGTAAACGGTGGAGGGGGGCACCGCACATGGCTTAAGACAATGTTCTGGTGGGCTAGGCGCACCCTTATATATATATATATATATATATATATATATATATATATATATATATATATATATATATATATATATATAGGTGGGAGGGAGAGGGAAGAGGCCAAGGGGCACCCCAAGTAGGTCTAAATCCTACTTGGGCTTGCCCTAGGCCCGCCTTTCCTTTCTCCCACGAGGGGGCAAAGGCAGGAGGAGGTGCCCTCTTTCCTTCTTCTAGGGCCGACGGCCAGGAAGAGGGCGCGCCAGCCCCTCTATGGGCCCGTGTGTGCCTCTCCTTGGCCCATTAGGCCCATAGACCTCCCGGGGCCTCCCAGAACCCCTTCCGGTGATCCGATGACTACCCGGTGCACCCCGAAACTATTCCAGTGTCCGAATACCATCGTCCTATATATCAATCTTTACCTCTCGACCATTTCGAGACTCCTCTTCATGTCTGTAATCTCATCCGGGACTCCGAACAACATTCAGTCACCAAATCATATAACTCATATAACACTATATCGTCAACGAACGTTAAGCGTGCAGAACCTACGGGTTCGAGAACTATGTAGACATGACCAAGACACCTCTCCTGTCAATAACCAATAGCGAAACCTGGATGCCCTATTGGCTCCTACATATCCTACGAAGATCTTTATCGGTCGAACCGTTATGACAACATATGTAATTCACTTTGTCCATCGGTATGTTACTTGCCCGAGATCGATCGTTCGTATCTTCATACCTAGTGCAATATCGTTGCCGACAAGTCTCTTTACTCGTTCCGTAATACATCATCCTATAACTAACTCAGTAGTCAATTTGCTTGGAAGGCTTCTTATGATGTGTATTACCGAGAGGGCCCAGAGATACCTCTCTGATACTCGGAGTGACAAATCCTAATCTCGATCTATGCCAACTCAACAAACACCTTCGGAGATACCTGTAGAGCATCTTTATGATCACCTAGTTACATTGTGATGTTTGATAGCACACAAGGTATTCCTCCGGTATCCGGGAGTTGCATAACCTCATAGTCAAAGGAATATGTATTTGACATGAAGAAAGTAATAGCAATAAACTGAACGATCAATATGCTAAGCTAACGGGTGGGTCTTGTCCATCACATCATTCTCCTAATGATGTGATCCCATTATCAAATGACAACACATGTCTATGGTTAGGAAACCTTAACCATCCTTGATCAACGAGCTAGTCTAGTAGAGGCTTACTAGGGACACGGTATTTGTTTATGTATTCACACATGTATTTAAGTTTCCGATCAATAAAATTCTAGCATGAATAATAAACCTTTATCATGAATAAGGAAATATAAAATAACAACTTTATTATTGCCTCTAGGACATATTTCCTTCAGTCTCCCACTTGCACTAGAGTCAATAATCTCTAGATTACATTGTAATGAATCTAGAACCCATGAAGTCTTGGTGGTGATCATGTTTTGCTCACGGAAGAGGCTTAGTCAATGGGTCTGCCACATTCAGATCCGTGTGTACTTTGAAAATTTCTATGTCTCCATCCTTGACCTTTTCACGAATGGAGTTGAAGCGTCTCTTGATGTGTTTGGTTTTATTGTGAAACCTGGATTCCTTCGCCAAGGAAATTGCTCCAGTGTTGTCACAAAAGATTTTCATTGGACCTGATGCACTAGGTATTACACCTAGATCGGATATGAACTCCTTCATCCAGACTCCTTCATGTGCTACTTCCAAAGCAACTATGTACTCTGCTTCACACGTAGATCCCGCCACGACGCTCTGCTTGGAACTGCACCAACTGACAGCTCCACCATTCAATATAAATACGTATCAGGTTTGTGACTTAGAGTCATCCGAATTCGATGTCGAAGCTTGCATCGGCGTAACCATTCTGACGAGCTCTTCGTCACCTCCATAAATGAGAAACATATCCTTGGTCCTTTTCAGGTACTTCAGGATGTTCTTGACCGTTGTCTAGTGATCTACTCCTGGATTACTTTGGTACCTCCCTGCCAAACTTATGGCAAGGCACACATCAGGTCTGGTACACAACATAGCATACATGATAGAACCTATGGCTGAGGCATAGGGAATGACTTTCATTTCTCTCTATCTTCTGAAGTGGTCGGACTTTGAGTCCGACTCAACTTCACACCTTGTAACATAGGCAAGAACCCTTTCTTTGACCGATCCATTTTGAACTTCTTCAAAACTTTATCAAGGTATGTGCTTTGTGAAAGTCCTATTAAGTGTCTCGATCTATCTCTATAGATCTTGATGCCCAATATATAAGCAGCTTCACCGAGGTCTTTCATTGAGAAATTCTTATTAAAGTATCCTTTTATGCTATCCAGAAATTTTATATCATTTCCAATCAACAATATGTCATCCACATATAATATTAGAAATGCTACAGAGCTCCCACTCACTTTCTTGTAAATACAGGCTTCACCGTAAGTCTGTATAAAACCATATGCTTTGATCACCTCATCAAAGCGTATATTCCAACTCCGAGATGCTTGCACCAACCCATAGATGGATAGCTGGAGCTTGCACACTTTGTTAGCACCTTTAGGATCGACAAAACCTTCTAGTTGCATCATATACAACTCTTCTTTAAGATATCCATTAAGCAATACAGTTTTGACGTCCATTTGCCAGATTTCATAATTATAAAATGTGCCAATTGCTAACATGATTCGGACAGACTTAAGCAATGCTACGGGTGAGAAAGTCTCATTGTAGTCAACTGTTGGGGAACGTAGCAGAAATTCAAAAATTTCCTACGTGTCACCAAGATCTATCTATGGAGAAACTAGCAACGAGGGGAAGGAGAGTGCATCTACATACCCTTGTAGATCGCTAAGCGGAAGCGTTCAAGAGAACGGGGTTGAAGGAGTCGATTTGTCGTGATCCAAATCACCGGAGGTCCTAGTGCCGAGCAGACGGCACCTCCGCGTTCAACACACGTACAACCCGGTGGCGTCTCCCATGCCTTGATCCAGCAAGGAGAGAGGGAGAGGTTGAGGAAGACTCCATCCAGCAGCAGACGACGGCAGGCGTGGTGGTGGTGGAGGAGCGTGGAAATCCTGCAGTGCTTCGCCACTCAACTCGGGAGAGGAGGAGGACTTGGGAGAGGGGAAGGGTTGCGCCAGAACTTGGGGTAAAGCTCCCATGCGCCTCCCCACTATATATAGGGGTGGAGGGGGCTGGTTCCTTGCCCTCCAAGTCCATTGGGGCGTTGGCAAAGGTGGGAGGAAAGAAATCCCGTCATTTCCTTCCCCACCGATTGTTATCCCCCTTTTTAGGGTTCTTGATCTTATCCCTTGGGATATGATCTTATTCCTTCTAAGGGGAATCTTAGTGCGCCTTGACCAGGGGTGTGGGGCCTTGCCCCACTACCCACGTTCATGTGGGTCCCCCATGCAGGTGGGCCCCACTTGAACCTTCTAGAACCTTCCGGTACAATACCGACAATTCCCGAACATTTTCCGGTGGCCAAAATAGGACTTCCCATATATAAATCTTTACCTCCGGACCATTCCGGAACTCCTCGTGACGTCCGGGATCTCATCCGGGACTCCGAACAACATAGTAACCACATACAAACTTCCTTTATAAACCTAGCGTCATCGAACCTTAAGTGTGTAGACCCTACGGGTTCGGGAACCATGCAGACATGACCGAGACAACTCTCCGGCCAATAACCAACAGCGGGATCTGGATACCCATGTTGGCTCCCACATGTTCCATGATTATCTCATCGGATGAACCACGATGTCGAGGATTCAATCAATCCCGTATTCAATTCCCTTTGTCTAACGTTATTGTACTTGCCCGAGATTTGATCGTCGGTATACCGATACCTTGTTCAATCTCGTTACCGGCAAGTATCTTTACTCGTTCCGTAACACATCATCCCGTGATCAACCTCTTGGTCACATTGTGCACATTATGATGATGTCCTACCGAGTGGGCCCAGAGATACCTCTCCGTTTACGGAGTGACAAATCGATCTCGATTCGGTACAACCCAATGACACTTTCGGAAATACATAGTGCACCTTTATAGCCACTCGATTCACGTTGTGACGTTTGGTACACCCAAAGCATTCCTATCCGGGAGTTGCACAATCTCATGGTCTAAGGAAAAGATACTTGACATTAGAAAAGCTTTAGCATACGAACTACACGATCTTTGTGCTAGGCTTAGGATTGGGTCTTGTCCATCACATCATTCTCCTAATGATGTGATCCCGTTATCAACGACATCCAATGTCCATGGTCAGGAAATCGTAACCATCTGTTGATCAACGAGCTAGTCAACTAGAGGCTTACTAGGGACATGGTGTTGTCTATGTACCCACACATGTGTCCGAGTTTCCTACCAATACAATTATAGCATGGGTAATAAACGATTATCATGAACAAGGAAATATAATAATAATAACTAATTTATTATTGCCTCTAGGGCATATTTCCAACAGTCTCCCACTTGCACTAGAGTCAATAATCTAGTTCACATCGCCATGTGATTAACACTCACAGGTCACATCGCCATGCGGCCAACATCCAAAGAGTTTACTAGTGTCATTAAACTAGTTCACATCATCATGTGATTAAGACTCAATGAGTTCTGGGGTTTGATCATGTTTTGCTTGTAAGAGAGGTTCTTAGTCAATGGGTCTGAACCTTTCAGATCCGTGTGTGCTTTACAAATATCTATGTCATCTCCTAGATGCAGCTACCACGCTCTACTTGGAGCTATTCCAAATGGTTGCTCCACTATACGTATCCGGTTTGCTACTCGAGTCATTCGGATAGGTGTTAAAGCTTGCATCGGCGTAACCCTTTACGCCGAACTCTTTATCACCTCCATAATCGAGAAACATGTCCTTTATTTACTCCAAGGACAATTTTGACCGCTGTCCAATGATCCATTCTGGATCATTCTTGTACCCTATAGTGACTCATGGCAAGGCACACTTCGGTGCGGTACACAACACATCATACTATAGAGCCTAAATGCGAAGCATAGGGGCGACCTTTGTCCTTTCTCTCTATTCCGCCGTGGTCGAGCTTTAAGTCTTAACCGTACCTTACATCTCGGGCAAGAAATCCTTCTTTGGTGATCCATCTTGAACACCTTCAAGAGCATGTCAAGGTATGTGCTCATTTGAAAGTACTATTCAGCGTTTTGATCTATCCTCATAGATCTTGATGCTCAATGTTCAAGTAGCTTAATCCAGGTTTTTCTATTGAAAAACACCTTTCAAATAACCCTATATGCTTTCCAGAAATTCTACATCATTTCTGATCAACAATATGTCAACAACTCATCAGAAATTCTATAGTGCTCCCACTCACTTCTTTGGAAATACAAGTTTCTCATAAACTTTGTATAAACCCAAAATCTTTGATCATCTTATCAAAGTGCATATTCCAACTCCGAGATGCTTACTCCAGTCCATGGAAGGATCATTTGGAGCTAGCATACCTTTTAGCATCCTTAGGATCGACAAAACCTTCGATTGTATCACATACAACCTTTCCTTACGAAAACCGGTAAGGAAACTCATTTTGACATCTATCGCCAGATTTCATAAATGCAGCTAATGCTAACATGATTCCGACGGACTTAAGCATCGCTACGGATGAGAAAATCTCATCGTAGTCAACTCCTTGAACTTGTGAAAAACTCTTCGCCACAAGTCGAGCTTCATAGACGGTGACATTACCGCCCACGTCCGTTTTCTTCTTAAAGATCCATTTATCTCAATGGCTTGCCGATCATCGGCAAGTCCACCAAAGTCCATGCTTTGTTACGATACATGGATCCTATCTTGGATTTCATGGCTTCTAACCATTTGTCGGAATATGAGCCCACCATCGCTTCCCCATAGCTCGTAGGGTTCATTGTTGTGTAGCAACATGACCTTCAAGACAGGATTCTTGTACCACTCAAGTAGTACACATCCTTGTCACCCCACGAGGTACGGTAGTGACTTGATCCAAAACTTCATGATCACTATCATAAGCTTCTACTTCAATTGGTGTAGGCGCCACATGAACAACTTCACGTGCCTGCTACACACTTGTTGAAGTGACGGTTCAATAACCTTATCAAGTCTCCACCATCCTCCCACTCAATTCTTTCGAGAGAAACTTTTCCTCGGGAAAGGATCTAATTCTAGAAACAATCCTTTTTCTTCGGGAGGCGAGATCGGAGGTATACCCAACTGTTTTGGGTGTCCTATGAAGATGCATTTTATCCGCTTTGGGTTCGAGCTTATCAACCTGAAACTTTTTCACATAAGCGTCGCAGCCCCAAACTTTTAAGAAACGACAATTTAGGTTTCTCCAAACCATAGTTCAAACGGTGTCGTCTCAACGGAATTACGTGGTGCCCTATTAAAGTGAGTGTGGTTGTCTCTAATGCCTAACCCTTGAACGATAGAGGTAATTCGATAAGAGACATCATGGTATGCACCATATCCAATAGGGTGCAACTATGATGTTCGGACACACCATCACACTATGGTGTTCCAGGCAGTATTAATTGTGAAACAATTTCCACAATGTGTTAATTGCGTGCCAAAGCTCGTAACTCAGATGCTCATCTCTATGATCATATCATAAACATTTTATCCTCTTGTCACGATGATCTTTAACGTCACTCTGAAATTACTTGAACCATTCAATAATTCAGACTTGTGTTTCATCAAGTAAATATACTCAACATCTACTCGAATCATCTGTGAAGTAAGAACATAACGATATTCATTTGCATGCCTCGGCACTCATTGGATTGCACACATCAAAAGTGTTACTTCCAACAAGTTGCTTTCTTGTTCCATCTTCTTGAAATCGAGGCTTTTGGTCATTTTGCCCATGTGGTATGATTTGCATATCTCAAGTGATTCAAAATCAAGTGAGTCCAAGCGATCCATCTGCATGGAGTTTCTTCATGCATATACACCAATAGACATGGTTCGCATGTCTCAAACTTTTCAAAAGCGAGTGAGTCCAAAGATCCATCAACATGGAGCTTCTTCATGCGTTCTACACCAATATGACTTACATGGCGATTGCCACAAGTAAGTGGTACTATCATTACTATCTTATATCTTTTGGCATGAAAATGTGTATCACTACGATCGAGATTCAATAAACCATTCATTTTAGGTGTAAGACCATTGAAGGTATTATTCAAATAAACAGAGTAACCATTATTCTCCTTAAATGAATGGCCGTATTGCGATAGACATAATCCAGTCATGTCTATGCTCAACGCAAACACCAAATAACAATTATTTAGGTTTAACACCGATCCCGATGGTAGAGGGAGCGTGCGATGTTTGATCACATCAACCTTGGAAATACTTCCAACACCTATCATCACCTCGCCTTTAGCTAGTCTCCGTTTATTCCGTAGCCTTTTATTTTGAGTTACTAACACTTAGCAACCGAACCGGTATCTAATACCCTGGTGCTACTAGGAGTACTAGTAAAGTACACATTAACAAATGTATATCCAATATACTTCTATCGACCTTGTCGACCTTCTCATCTACCAAGTATCTAGGGTGATTCTGCTCCGATGGCTGTTCCCCTTATTACGAAGCACTTAGTCTTGGGTTTGAGTTCAACCTTGGGTTTCTTCATTAGAGCAGCGGTGATTTGCTGTTTCATGAAGTATCCCTTCTTGCCCTTGCCCTTCTTGAAACTAGTGGTTTCACCAACCATCAACAATTGATGCTCCTTCTTGATTCCTACTTTCGGCGGTGTCAAATATCGCGAATATCTCAAGGATCATCATATCTATTCTGATTTGTTATAGTTCATCACGAAGCTCTAGCAGCTTGGTGGCAATGACTTTGGAGAAAGATCACTATCTACGGAAGATCAACTCCCACTCGATTCAAGTGATTAATGCACTCGGACAATCGAGCACAAGCTCAACGATTGAGCTTTTCTCCCTTAGTTTGCAGGCTAAGAAAATCGTCGGAGGTCTTATACCTCTTGGCGTGAGCACGAGCACGAAATCCCAATTTCAGCCCTCGAAACATCTCATATGTTCATGACGTTTTGAAAAGCGTCTTTGGTGCCTCAACTCTAAACCGTTTAACCGAACTATCACGTAGTTATCAAAAGCGTGTATGTCCGATGTTCGCAACATCCACAGACGGCGTTTGGGGTTCAAAGACACCGAGTGGTGCATTAAGGACATAAGCTTTCTTACGTCCGCATAATCACTACTGTCAACTTTCAACTATATTTTCTCTAGGAACATATCTAAACAGTGGAACTAAAACGCGAGCTTACGACATAATTTGCAAAGATCTTTTGACAATGTTCAGGATAATTAAGTTCATCTCATGAACTCCCACTCAGATAGACATCCTCTAGTCATCTAAGTGATCACATGATCCGAGTCAACTAGGCCGTGTCCGATCATCACGTGAAGACGGACTAGCCATCATCGGTGAACATCTTCATGTTGATCGTATCCTCCATACGACTCATGCTCGACCTTCGGTCTCTTGTGTTCCGAGGCCATATCGTACATGCTAGGCTCGTCAAGTTAACCTAAGTGTTTCGCGTGTGTAAATCTGGCTTACACCCGTTGTATGTGAGCGTAAGAATCTATCACACCCGATCATCACGTGGTGCTTGAAACGATGAACTTTACATAGCGGTGTGATTAGGGGGAACACTTTCTTGAAATTTTAAAGAGGGATCATCTTATTTACTACCGTCGTTCCAAGCAAATAAGATGCATAAACATGATAAACATCACATGCAATCAAATAGTGACATGATATGGCCAATATCATATTGCTCCTTTTGATCTCCATCTTCGGGCTCCACGATCATCATCGTCACCGCGCATGACACCATGATCTCCATCATCATGATCTCCATCATCGTGTCTCCATGAAGTTGTCTCGCCAACTTATTACTTCTACTACTATGGCTACCGGTTAGCAATAAAGTAAAGTAATTACATGGCGTTGTTCAATGACACGCAAGTCATACAATAAATAAAGACAACTCCCATGGCTCCTGCCGGTTGTCATACTCATCGACATGCAAGTCGTGATTCCTATTACAAGAACATGATCAATCTCATATATCACATATCATTCATCACATTCTTCTTGGCCATATCACATCACATAGCATACCTGCAAAAACAAGTTAGTCGTCCTCTAATTGTTGTTTGCATGTTTTACGTGGCTGCTATGGGTTTCTAGCAAGAACGTTTCTTACCTACGCAAAAGCCACAACGTGATATGCCAATTGCTATTTACCCTTCATAAGGACCCTTTTCATCGAATCCGATCCCACTAAAGTGGGAGGCGCACCGCTAGCCACCTTATGCAACAAGTGCATGTCAGTCGGTGGAACCTGTCTCATGTAAGTGTACGTGTAAGGTTGGTCCGGGCTGCTTCATCCCACAATGCAGCCGAATCAAGATTGGACTAGTAACGGTAAGCATATTGAACAAAATCAATGCCCACAACTACTTTGTGTTCTACTCGTGCAAAGAATCTACGCAATAGACTTAGCTCATGATGCCTTTGTTGGGGAGCGTGGCGAAATTCAAAATTTTCCTACGTGTCACCAAGATCTATCTATGGAGAAACTAGCAACGAGGGGAAGGAGAGTGCATCTACATACCCTTGTAGACATGACCGAGACAACTCTCCGGCCAATAACCAACAGCGGGATCTGGATACCCATGTTGGCTCCCACATGTTCCACGATGATCTCATCGGATGAACCACGATGTCGAGGATTCAATCAATCCCGTATTCAATTCCCTTTGTCTAACGGTATTGTACTTGCCCGAGATTTGATCGTCGGTATACCGATACCTTGTTCAATCTCGTTACCGGCAAGTATCTTTACTCGTTCCGTAACACATCATCCCGTGATCAACCTCTTGGTCACATTGTGCACATTATGATGATGTCCTACCGAGTGGGCCCAGAGATACCTCTCCGTTTACACGGAGTGACAAATCGATCTCGTTCGTGCCAACCCAATGCAGACACTTTCGGAGATACCTGTAGTGCACCTTTATAGCCACCCGATTCACGTTGTGACGTTTGGTACACCCAAAGCATTCCTCGCTATCCGGAGTTGCACAATCTCATGGTCTAAGGAAAATATACTTGACATTAGAAAAGCTTTAGCATACTGAACTACGATCTTTGTGCTAGGCTTAGGATTGGGTCTTGTCCATCACATCATTCTCCTAATGATGTGATCCCGTTATCAACGACATCCAATGTCCATGGTCGGAAACCGTAACCATCTGTTGATCAACGAGCTAGTCAACTAGAGGCTTACTAGGGACATGGTGTTGTCTATGTACCCACACATGTATCCGAGTTTCCTACCAATACAATTATAGCATGGGTAATAAACGATTATCATGAACAAGGAAATATAATAATAATAACTAATTTATTATTGCCTCTAGGGCATATTTCCAACATCAACTCCTTGAACTTGTCGAAAACCTTTCGCGACAAGTCGAGCTTTGTAGATAGTAACATTACCATCAGCGTCAGTCTTCTTCTTGAAGATCCAATTATTCTCAATGCCTTGCCGATCATCGGGCAAGTCCATCAAAGTCCACACGTTGTTCTCATACATGGATCCTATCTCAGATTTCATGGCTTCAAGCCATATATTAGAATCTGGGCTCACAATAGCTTCTTGATGATGTTTGCCAATACCACGTCCGTGTTTCCCCCAAGAGGAGGGGATGATGTAGCACAGCAACGGTAGGTATTTCCCTCAGTAATGAAACCAAGGTTATCAAAACAGTAGGAGAACCAAGCAACACAACGTAAACAGCCCTTGCACACAAATAACAACACCTCGCAACCCGACATGTTAAAGGGGTTGTCAATCCCTTTCGGGTAACGACGCCAAATACTACTGTAACTCCAAAAATTCTACCAAAATAGGAAGACCAGGCTAATTTGTATATTAATCTTCTGCAAAAAGAATCAGAGCAAAAGCTCTTTTCTGTGATTTATGAAAATTATTTTCGTGAGCGCAAAGTTTCTGTCATTTTCAGCAAGATCAAACAACTTATCACCCAAGAAGATCGTATAGACTTTACTTGGCACAAACACTAATTAAAACATAAAAAGCACAATCATACCAGTAGCATAATTGTGTAAATACACAAGAACGTAAAGCAAAAAGCAAAAATAAATTTTGTTCATTGGGTTGCCTCCCAACAAGCGCTATAGTTTTACACCCTTAGCTAGGCATAATATTTCAACGATGCTCACACAACAGCTAATAATCAAAACACAAAGAGAGCATCATGAAACATGTGACAAACACATTTAAGTCTAACATACTTCCTATGCATAGGAATTTTATAGGAAAATAAATTATCAAGACAAGAAACATCTAGCATATGCAAAGGAGAGGAATAAAACATTGACAATCTCAACACAACAAGAGGAAATTTAATAACATGAAAATTTCTACAACCATATTTTCCTTTCTCATAATAATTATATGTAGGATCATAATCAAATTCAATAATATAACTACCATATAAAATTTTCTCTTTATGATCCACATGCATGCAAAGTTGACACTCTTCCAAAATAGTGGGATTATCATCAAATAAAGTCATCACCTCTCCAAACCCACTTTCATAAAAAAAATCATAAGATTGAACACTCTCAAAATATGTGGGATTATTTTAGCTAAAGTTGACACTCTTCCAAACCCATTTTCAATATTATCGCAAACATATTCATCATGAGGCTTAAATAAATTTTTAAGATCATAAGAAACATTATCACCCCAATCGTGATCGTTGCAATAAGTAGCGGACATGACAAAACAAGCATCCCCAAGCTTGGGGTTTTGCATATTATTAGCACAATTTACATTAATAGAATTTATAGTAAAATTATTGCAATCATGCTTTTCATTCAAGGAGCTATCATGAATTACTTCATAAATTTCTTCATCACAATTTTTAGATTCACGAATCTCAAGCAAAACTTCATAGAGATAATCAAGTGCACTCAAATCACTAGCAATTGGTTCAACATAATTAGATCTCTTAAAAAGATTAACTAGTGGATGAGGATCCATAACAGTAGATTTTTAACAAGCGAAGATGCAAGCAAATAGAAGACACATGGTCACACAAGCAAACAAAAGATCAAACGAGAAAAAGACGAACGAAAACGAGGGGCAAATAAAACGGCAAATTTTTGTGAAGTGGGGGAGAAGAAAATGAGAGGCAAATGGCAAATAATGTAAATTGCAAGGAGTTGAGATTTGTGATTAGGAACCTAGTATATGTTGAAGATCCTCCCCGGCAGCGGCGCCAGATAATTCCCTTGATGAAGTTTGCCAATACTACGTCGGTGTTTCCCCCAAGAGGAGAGGATGATGTAGCACAACAACGGTGGTATTTCCCTCAGTAATGAAACCAAGGTTATCGAACCAGTAGGAGAACCAAGCAACACAACATAAACAGCCCCTGCACACAAATAACAACACCTCGCAACCCGACATGTTAAAGGGGTTGTCAATCCCTTTCGGGTAACGACGCCAGAAACGGTGCACGGACGGGAGAAGGTTGTAAAAGATTGAAATAATAGATCACAAATAAAATAAAGTGCAGCAAGTTATTTTTGTATTTTTGGTTTAATAGATCTGAATAAAAATGCAAAGGAAAAATAGATCGTAAGGCAAATATATGAGAAATAAGACCCGGAGGCCCTAGGTTTCACTAGTGGCTTCTCTCGAGGAAAATAACAAACGGTGGGTGAACAAATTACTGTTGGGCAATTGATAGAACTTCAAATAATTATGACGATATCCAGGCAATGATCATTACATAGCCATCATGTCCAAGATTAGTAGATTGACTCCTGCCTGCATGGCTGCATCTACTACTATTACTCCACACATCGACTGCTATCGAGCATGCATCTAGTGTATTAAGTTCATGGAAAAACGGAGTAATGCAATAAGAACTATGACATGATGTAGACAAGATCCGTTTATCGATATGGCGGTAGATATAGATCTTGTCTTTTTATCCTTAGTAGCAACGATACATACGTGTCGGTTCCCCTTCTGTCACTAGGATCAAGCACCATAAGATGGAGCACACTACCGGGCACCTCTCCCCATTGCAAGATAAATAGATCAAGTTGGCCAAACAAAACCCAAATATCGAAGAAGAAATACGAGGCTATAAGAGATCATGCATATAAGAGATCAAAGAAACTCAAATAACTTTCATGGTTATAAAAATATATAACTGATCATAAACTCGAAGTTCATCAGATCCCAACAAACACACTGCAAAAGACTTACATCATGTGGATCTCCAAGAGACCATTGTATTGAGAATAAAAAGAGAGAGAGAAGCCATCTAGCTACTAACTATGGACCCGGAGGTCTATAAAGAACTACTCACGCATCATCGGAGAGGCACCAATGGAAGTGGCGAACCCCTCCGTGATGGTGTCTAGATTGGATCTGGTGGTTCTGGACTCTGCTGCGGCTGGATGAATATTTTGTCGACTCCCCTAGGGTTTGTTGATTTTGGGGTATTTATAGAGCAAAGAGGCGGTCCGGGGGGCACCCGAGGCGGGCACAACCCACCAGGGCGCGCCCTGGTGGGTTGTGCCCCCTCGGGGCACCCCCTAGGTGCAACCAGGGCCCATTGCCTTCCTTCTGGCCCATAACAAATCATCGTGGAGTCTCGTGGCATTTGGACTTCGTCTGATATTGATTTCCTGCGATGGAAAAAACCAGCAACTGGCACTTGGCACTATGTCAATATGTTAGTCCCAAAAAATGATATAAAATGACTATAAAATGATTATAAAACATCCAAGATTTGATAATAAAACAACATGGAACAATCAAAAATTATAGATACGTTGGAGGCGTATCAGCATCCCCAAGCTTAACTCCTACCCGTCCTCGAGTAGGTAAGTGATAAAAACAAAATTTTTAATGTGGAGTGTTGTTCATAAAGTCATGTCATATTCTTTTCTTTATAGCATGGACATTTGGACTTTTATGTGATTCAAAGCAATAGTCTAGTTTTGACATAATAATTTAGATGCATATCAACAAGCAACCATGTCTTTCAAAATATCAGTGCTAAAACAAGTTATCCCTAGCCCGTCATGCTCAAACATTGATCCATTCATGAAACACACTCGAATATTAACTACACCCAATACTTGAGCACGATCATATTGCCTCTTAGTTGGTGCTTTTGTAAGAGAAGATGGAGACTCAAATTTCAAAATAAAAATTGCATAAAGTAAAATAAAGGCCCTTCGCAGAGGGAAGTAGGGATTTGTAGAGGTGCCAGAGCTCAGAGCGAAAAATTAGAGATAGAAACATTTTGGGAGGTGTATCCATCCCACCAACGAAAACGAGTAGAGCTACGAACACTTTCCATGCTAGATATGCCATAGCCGGTTCCCAAACAGAAAATAAAGGTTATTTCTTTTTCCACCATTCTTTCACTTTCCATGGCTAGCCGTATCCACGGGTGCCTTCCATACCAACACTTTCCAAGGAATTTATTATTTGACAACATAAAGTAAATTCATTTTTGCATTTCGGGATTGGGCATCCCTAAAACCTTTGCCTTACTCTCGTGCAGTGACAAGTGAATAAACACTCATCTTGAGAATAACACATCTAGCATGGAAAATATTAGCCACCGTTACCGTTCATGAAATGAAACAAACACACAAAAAAGAAATTTATTTTGAAAATTAGAGATGGCACATGCAAATTTGCTTAGAACAGCGAAAGAATACCGCATATAGGTAGATATAGTGGACTCATGTGGCAAAACTGGTTTAAAGGATTTTGGATGCACAAGTAGAGATCATACTTGGTGCAAAATGAAGGCTAGCAAAAAGATTGAGAAGCGACCAACCAAGAAATGAACAATCTCATAAGCAAGCATTAAGCATAATTAACACCGAATAATGCACCACAAGTAGGATATAATTTTCATTGCATGATTATTGACTTTCGGGCATGTATAGGGAATCACAAACCTTAGCACCAATATTCTTACTAGGGCACAATTACTCATCAACATAACTCACATATCACATCATCATATCTCAAAACTATTACTAAGAATCAAATTTATTTTGTCCAATGATCTTCATGACATTTTTTACTTTATTCTTCTTGGATATCTATCACTTTGGGACTAATTTTTATGTGTTGCTTTTCATAAGCTCAAACAAATATAAGTGAAGATCATGAGCATAACAAATTTTCTTTCTCTCAAAATAATTTAAGTGAAGCAAGACAAAATTTCTTCAAAATTTTACTAACTCTCAAATAAATCTAAGTGAAGCAAGAGAGTATTTCTTCAAAAATAACAAAGCACACCGTGCTAAAAAAGATATAAGTGAAGCACTAGAGCAAGTCCTAGCTCATAAAAGATTTAAGTGAAGCATAGAGAGTAATTCTAACAAGTAATGATATAATTTTGGATCTCTCAAATAGGTGTGTCCAACAAGGATTGATGACTTAAAACACAAAATAAAAGAAGCAAAGACACATATCATACAAGACGCTCCAAGCAAAACACATATCATACAAGACGCTCCAAGCAAAACACATATCATGTGACGAATAAAAATATAGTCTCGAGTAAAATACCGATAGTTGTTGGAAGATAGCGGGGATGCCACTCGGGGGCATCCCCAAGCTTAGTTGGTTCTTCATTCTTGGATAATAGCTTGGGATGCCGAGGCATCCTGATGACCCACAAGTATAGGGGTTCTATCGTAGCCCTTTCGAAAGTAAGAGTGTCGAACCCAACGAGGAGCAGAAGGAAATGATAAGCGGTTTTCAGCAAGGTATTCTCTGCAAGCACTGAAATAATAGGTAACAGATAGTTTTGTGATAGGATAATTTGTAACGATGTAGCGACCCGACCTCAGACGGTCAAGCCTGCGTATTCTTGTGCCATCCACAGATCAGTATCTTTGGCACACACAGTACATCAATGTATATATCAAAGTGCAATCACATGTATAAATAATGTAAACCGATATATACCTCATAATACTCAGCGGAAACAATCAAGCGGGTGTGGAGTCCCATCAACGCGCCATCGGCAGGTTGAGTGTAGACCGTAACCTGTATCGTAACTCTTACTCGTCGAGGAAATATACGCAACATGATACGTTGCAGCCGTGTAGGTCGATTACATTGAATGTACGGCAAGATCACAATATGAGAAAGCAGATGGTAAAACTATACTATATGCAATATGGCTTTATGGCTCTGTATTCGAGTTTTGTTTGCGTAAAAGCTGATTTTATTTTACCTACATCAAAGGAATAGAATGAAGTCTGTACTAAGGAGTTTTCTATCATGACATGGTTCCGCCAACCGATGTCTCATAACCCAAAAATTCATCATATGTTGCCCACAATTAAGTTATCAATCCGGTGTTGAGAGTTAGAGATAGATCCATGTCCAGATGCTCAAATTGTCCGTAACCGGTGACACGGCTAATCGATTAGGTTTAAACCCTCTGCAGAGTTTTGTACACTTTACTCGCAATATTCGATCCCTCTCTTTACGTTCTCGCTCTTCAGGGTGTTTGAGTACAAGATGACGGATACATGGTCTTCCGAAGTGTTCCTCTGACCTCTGTCCGGTTCCCATCCTATCCTACCGTCCTTCTACATCTGCTAGTTCCGTCGGCCAGAGTCACAACTAAGGTCAACCAAGCGAGCCCATAATGACTTGCGGTTGCGGGTAAGCTTCGGCGTGAAGTATTCTTCCGTCTCTTTGAGTCTGGGTGAAGCTTTCCGCAAGATGTCATGGCGCTTCTCCATGCATCCCGCCAACCACTTTGGTTTCTCCAGGTGCCCGTTCAAATCCTTCACCCAGTAATGTGTATTGAATTCTTGTCTCGAGTCTTGAAGTCTTGAGGTCTTGAAGATGCAGTCCTTGCAGATTCCATCATGGAGTTGTCGTCATTGACGTAGAATCCTCCATTCTCACACCACTCTCGAGCACTCATACCAAACCCCGTCTACTATAGCATAGCATTAAAACAAATAACGTCCCGGGCTGGGGAACAGGGTGAGGGGTTCCTACCTCATGCATACTACTCAACTACAAGGATTCAATAACACTCTTTGAGGGGTGGTTGCAATGGTGCCACTAAATGCAATAAAACATAGGTAAGAAAAGCATGGTCAAGTGAACTTGCACGGTTGACGATCTTGAAAAACTAGGGTTTCGTAGTAGAAATCTTCGCACTCCGGAAATTCTACCGAGGCAAACAATAACTATAATAAGCACATAGCAATAGGATCACATAACACAACATAACAAAAGTAACATAACACAACAAAACAACCAAAACTCAATCCAAAGGAAAAACTCAAATAAAGGCCACTCAAAGTTTCCCTACTTCAAACAATAACAAAAATAGTTTTATATAATAAAAAATTTCTTAATATAACCTAATCATGGTTTTAGGTTAACTTAACAGAAAAGGTTTCACTAAGCAACTAGGAGCAAAAAAGAATTAATTAAAAAGCTATTATAAAACTCATTTTAGGCCTAATCCAATTTCTATTAAGAAAAATAATTTAAAACTTTTATTAATTATAAATAAAAGTTCATCTACTAGAATGACAGAAACTAACCTAGAATAACTAATCACAAGTTAAGAATAAATTAATTTACTAATTAATTAATTAGGAAAACAGGAACTAGTTAATTAATTAGGATTAATAGGATTCTGTCTAAAACTAATTATTTATTAATCCTAAAATACCCAAGTTAATTTCTAGGGTTTGGCAATGTCAAAATAAAGTGGTGACAAAAAGAATCATGCAAAAATAATTTTTCTAACTCAAGTTATAGCAGATTTACTATTCTGACTAAAACTAAATTAAAGCATTTTTAATTATTTTTAACATAGCTAAATATATATTCTACAGAAACTACATAAAATTTGCAATCCAACAAAAAAAGAATCATCTAAAAATAATAAACAGAATAAAAGATATGAATTTTTGAAAACAGAAACTATTACGCTAAAAGAAAATCAAATTAAAAAGAAAAAGGCCTAATGGGCCTAAACTACGCCTTTGTCGTCAAATAGCCTAAACGGGCCTAGTGGTTAAACTAAAACGGACCGGGCTAAAATAAAAAAAAACTAACTAAATGAACCGTAACGAACCGGGCCGGTTTTCTAAAATAAAACATACCCCTTCGGGGTCTAATCCTAGCCGTAGATGGGGATCGGACGGCGGAGGGGCTCCGGTGACTTCTCGGCGTTCACGGCGGCGGGCGGCGAGGTGTTGAGGGCTCCGGTCGTCGGGAGGTCGACGGAGTGGCCGGGAGGATCTTGAGGGAGCTCGGGAGAGGGTCTGGTGGAGTCGGGGGTGATCGGGGTGGTGGTCGGTCGGCGTGAGCTCGAGGCGGTGGCGTTCGGTGATCCCAGCGGACAGTGTTCCGCGGCTCTGGAGCTTCGAGGCGAGGGCACGGGAGGTGTGGTCGGCGAGGAGTCCGAAGGTGGTCTCAGGCGAGCTCGGGGTGGTCGAAGTGGCGGAGCAGGCTAATGGCATGGGCGGCTCTCGGCTCAGTGAGCTCGTCTGAGGAGAGGGGTCCGGCGAGGGCTAGGGGAATGGGGTGCAGGCGGCGGCTTAAATAGCGAGGGGCTCGTCGGGAGTAAGGGAGGCGATCGGGCGATCGAATCCGGATCCTTGGGATCCGGCGATCTCAGCGGTCTGTGGCGTGGGCGAGGAAGAAGATGGGGGCCCCATTGTCGATGAGAGAGGGAGGGTGAGGAGCGGCGGGTGGCCGCCTTGAAGGGATTAGGCTGAGGAGGGTGAGGAGAGCTGGGCGGCTCGGTCGTGTTGGGCTAGCCATGTGGGCATTTGGTGGGCAGTGGCAGAAGTCTTGGCTTGGGCACTGGGGTGGCTGGTGGCGCCCAGGGGGGGGTTTCTTTTTAAATTTTTTTTAAATAAAACAAAAACAGAAATAAAACAATATCTATAAATATTTTATATAGGACATATATATACCAAAATGATCAGGGGAATATTCCCTTTCATTTGAACATTTTTCCAAAGGCAAAATCCAAACTTTATAAAAATCCATTTTTTTCAAATTCAAATAAAATTCAGATTTGAATCCAAAACTTTTGGCATTGTTTCCTCTGATATTTTGGAGTGTCATGTTTGCTCCTCTCATACTTTTGATCAAGTATTTATCGGGCATAGTTTTGAAATGTTTCCCACATGCCAAAGTTTGAAATTCAAATTCAAAACTCAAAATTTGAAAGAGGGTTCCAAAGCACCTTCAAATGATTTTCAACTTGATTCATTATAACTTCCAACTCCTATTTCATATAATTGAAGAAGTCATTTTATCTTCCCTCATGAAAATCATTGAGTTGCATAAAGCTTTGAATTTGAAAACTTCCCAAATGAAATTCAATTCTTTTTCCAAAACCCTATTCATTTCAAAATGGAAGAAGTCATGTCATCTTCACTCTAGGTTTTGGTGTTGCAATGAACTTGAGTTCAATTGGGATCCAAAAATGCAAAATGGAAAGTTTGGGAAAGTCATTTCATTCCCTCTCATTCAACTTTCAAAAGTTTCAATTTCCACTCAATTCCATTCAATCAATCAGTCAAACAATCAGACAACAACCATAGTTATTTATTTATTTAATATAACATTCCAAAATTTAGAATTTTGGGATGTTACAAACCTACCACACTTAAAATGAATCTCGTCCTCGAGATTCGAAGAGGTTAGCAAGAAAAGGTTAGGGGTTGGGGTCTTCTAGCAAATGTTTTGGTCAGAAAGGTCAGGGGTGCTACCACACTTAAAATCAAGGTTACGGTCCCAATAAACTCAGATATTTCCTCTGGAGGGCTGACAATGTATGTCTCTTCACATATCTTACAATAGCTCCTTCATTAAAGCTCTTACATCGGAAGCATAGAGTTTTCCTCAAAAGCTTGGGTCGTTTCGTCAGAGTTTGAAGTTCGTCCGAGACTGAATCTTCTTAGCTGATAGGTCTGTGTCCACTCCAAACAACTATCGAAACACTCATGGTGGTCTACCATTAATGGTTTCTCCTGCAGAAAGCAGATGCAGGTTGAACTTCACCGTATATCCTACGATTGGCAGCGGTTGCTGTAAAGGGTTCCATCGTACTACCATTCTATGGTTTTATGGCTTATCGTGTCGACACTCTTCTAAGGTTTTCAAGGCTCTACGATTTTCCATCAACATATGATAGTTCATGATAGAAGTCTCCGGTATGGGGGCCAATCCATCCGTACTTGAATCATTACCACATACGTAAATATCGAATCACGTATTCTAACACTTGGGCATACTCACAAGCATTGCAGAATTTCTCTTGTTGTGAACCGAGTTCGAGTAATTCCATGGTTTACGCAAGCCAAACAAAACATCTATCGTTACTTCACCACTCTCGTGTTTTTGCGTAACCTACGGGTGTGTCCTATTTCTCATAAATCTTGCAGGCATAAGGTTTCTTTCTTGGTGTATCATTGTGCTTAGGATAAGGCGTGATCTCATCGAGGTCTTCTTGAATTCCTCCCAAGTTCTTGCTCCTTTAAATCCTTGTATGGATTGATGCATTCTCCACCAGGTTGCGGCACTTTACGTAAAATCTTGAAAGAGCGTATTGGACCTCATACTTCCTTGAAACCAAATTGTTCCCGAAGTGATTCTCCATGTTACGCATCTATAGCTACGCCTCCATTTGAGTCTTGATCCAGAGAATATCAGTCCAACTTCATTCATCATCTATGGGGTTCAAGGGTTTTAAGGTGAGATGAGAGAGAGGTGGGGAGGATATACACACAATACAAACAATAGTTTTTTGATGAAACAAGTTTTACTTTGTGGCTGTCGGAAAAACATCAAACAAATGACAGCTCACACATCGTCGCATCTAACGTAAGTGTGTAACAGAGGTTTGGTCTTCCAAAGGTCAAATAATTCTTACGATTCTTCAAGTCGTTCGAGTCTTCAAGCTGGTGTAGCTTCAACTCTTCTAATGCATGGTCAAATCCTCTTTACTCTGAAGAGGCCATCGGTTATCCGATATCTTGTCCTTCTTGGAGCGGCTTGATTGATTCTTCATGTGATCAAAAGGGAAAAAGGGTATATTCTAACTATTTGAGGTAAGAGGGACTATTTGACAAAATCGAGAAAAGGTGAGAAGTAAGGGTATTTTTGAAAACCAAGTTTTAGAGGTATCTGTCCAAGGGCTTTCCGATTTCTAGGGTCACGTTCTCTGATCAACATGTGCTCGATACCATCTTCATGGCGACCCGACCTCGGGGCAGTCAAGCCTACGTATTCTTGTGCCATCCTGGATCGGTATCTTTGGCACTTTACAGTACATCAATGTATATATCAAAGTGCAATCACATGTATAAATAATGTAAAACTGATATATACCTCATAATACTCGGCGGAAACAATCAAGCGGGTGTGGAGTCCCATCAACGCCATCGGCAGGTTGAGTGTAGACCGTAACCACTGTATCGTAACTCTTACAAATCGAGGAAATATACGCAACATGATACGTTGCAGCCGTGTAGGTCGATTACATTGAATGTACCGGCAAGATCACAATATGAGAAAAGCAGATGGTAAAACTATACTATATGCAATATGGCTTTATGGCTCTGTATCTGAGTTTTGTTTGCGTAAAAGCTGATTTTATTTTACCTTCATCAAAGGAATAGAATGAAGTCTGTACTAAGGAGTTTTCTATCATGACATGGTACCGCCAACCGATGTCTCATAACCCAAAAATTCATCATATGTTGCCCACAATTAAGTTATCAATCCGGTGTTGAGAGTTAGAGATAGATCCAAGTCCGGATGCTCAAATTGTCCGTAAAAGGGGACACGGCTAATCGATTAGGTTTAAACCCTCTGCGAGAGGTTTGTACACTTTACCATAAGATTCGATCCCTCTCTTTACGTTCTCGCACTTGAGGTGTTTGAGAACAAGATGACCGAAACATGGTCTTAGAAGAGTTCCTCGACCCTTTGTCCGATGCCATCCAATCCTACCGTCCTTCTACATCTGCTAGTACCGTCCCAGCAGAGTCACAACTAAGGTCAACCAAGCGAGCCCATAATGACTTGCGGTTGCACGGGTAAGCTTCAGGCGTGAAGTAATCTTCAGTCTCTTTGAGTCTGGGTGAAGCTTTCCGCAAGATGTCATGGCGCTACTCCATGCATCACGGACAACCACGGGTTTCTCCAGGTGCCCGTCAACAATCCTTCACCCGGTAATGTGTATTGAATTCTTGTCTCGAGTCTTGAAGTCTTGAGGTCTTGAAGATGCTGATCCTTGCAGATTCCATCATGGAGTTGTCGTCATTGACGTAGAATCCTCCATTCTCACACCACTCTCGAGCACTCATACCAAACCCGTCTACTATAGCGTAGCATTAAAACAAATAACGTCCGGGCTTGGTAACAGGGTGATGGTTTCCTACCTCATGCATACTACTCAACTACAAGGATTCAATAACACTCTTGAGGGGTGGTTGCAATGGTGCCACTAAATGCAATAAAACATAGGTAAGAAAAGCATGGTCAAGTGAACTTGCACGGTTGACGATCTTGAAAAACTAGGGTTTCGTGGTAGAAATCTTAAGCACTCAGGAAATTCTACAAGGCAAACAATAACTATAATAAGCACATAGCAATAGGATCACATAACACAACATAACAAAAGTAACATAACACAACAAAACAACCAAAACTCAATCCAAAGGAAAAACTCAAATAAAGGCCACTCAAAGTTTCCCTACTTCAAACAATAACAAAAATAGTTTTATATAATAAAAATTTCTTAATATAACCTAATCATGGTTTTAGGTTAACTTAACAGAAAAGGTTTCACTAAGCAACTAGGAGTAAAAAAGAATTAATTAAAAGCTATTATAAAACTCATTTTAGGCCTAATCCAATTTCTATTAAGAAAAATAATTTAAAACTTTTATTAATTATAAATAAAAGTTCATCTACTAGAATGACAGAAACTAACCTAGAATAACTAATCACAAGTTAAGAATAAATTAATTTACTAATTAATTAATTAGGAAAACAGGAACTAGTTAATTAATTAGGATTAATAGGATTCTGTCTAAAACTAATTATTTATTAATCCTAAAATACCCAAGTTAATTTCTAGGGTTTGGCAATGTCAAAATAAAGTGGTGACAAAAAGAATCATGCAAAAATAATTTTTCTAACTCAAGTTATAGCAGATTTACTATTCTGACTAAAACTAAATTAAAGCATTTTTAATTATTTTTAACATAGCTAAATATATATTCTACAGAAACTACATAAAATTTGCAATCCAACAAAAAAGAATCATCTAAAAATAATAAACAGAATAAAAGATATGAATTTTTGAAAGCAGAAACTATTACGCTAAAAGCAGAAAATCAAATTAAAAAGAAAAAGGCCTAATGGGCCTAAACTACGCCTTTGTCGTCAAATAGCCTAAACGGGCCTAGTGGTTAAACTAAAGCGGACCGGGCTAAAATAAAAAAACTAACTAAATGAACCGTGAACGAACCGGGCGGTTTTCTAAAATAAAACATACCCCTTGAGGTCTAATCCTAGCCGTAGATGGGGATCGGACGGCGGAGGGCTCCGGTGACTTCAGGCGTTCGGCCGGGCGTGGCGAGGGTGCGTTGAGGGCTCGGTCGTCGGGAGGTCGGCGGAGTGGCCGGGAGGATCTTGGGAGCTCGGGAGGGTCTGGTGGAGTCGGGGTGATCAGGGGTGGTGGTCGGTCGGTGAGCTCGAGGCAGTGATGGCGTTCGGTGATCAGCAATGACGGTGTTCCGCTGACTCTGGAGCTGAGGCGAGGCACGGGGAGGTGTGGTCGAGCGAGGGAGTCCGAAGGTGGTCTCGAGCGAGCTCGGGGTGGTCGGGGTGGCCGGAGCAGGCTAATGTGTGGGCGCTCTCGGGCTCCGGCGAGCTCGTCTGAGGGGGAGAGGGGTCCCATGAGGGCTAGGGGAATGGGGTGCGGGCGACGGCTTAAATAGCCAGGGGGCTCGTCAGGGGTAAGGGAGGCGATCAGGCGATCGGAATCCGGATCCTTGAGGATCCGGCGATCTCAGCAGTCTTGGCGTGGCGTGGGCGAGGAAGAAGATGGGGCGGGCCCATTGTCGATGAGAGAGGGAGGGTGAGGAGCGGCGGGTGGCCCGGCCGAAGGATTGGTGAGGGAGGGTGAGGAGAGCTGGGCTCGGCTCGGTTGAGCGCCATGTGGGCATTTGGAGCGGCAGTGAAGTCTTGTTGGTGGGCACAGGGGTGCTTTGGTGGCGCTTAGGGGGGGTTTCTTTTAAATTTTTTTAAATAAAACAAAACAGAAATAAAACAATATCTATAAATATTTTATATAGGACATATATATACCAAAATGATCAGGGAATATTCCTTTCATTTGAACATTTTTCCAAAGGCAAAATCCAAACTTTATAAAAATCCATTTTTCAAATTCAAATAAAATTCAGATTTGAATCCAAAACTTTTGGCATTGTTTCCTCTGATATTTTTGGAGTGTCATGTTTGCTCCTCTCATACTTTTGATCAAGTATTTATCGGGCATAGTTTTTGAAATGTTTCCCACATGCCAAAGTTTGAAATTCAAATTCAAAACTCAAAATTTGAAAGAGGGTTCCAAAGCACCTTCAAATGATTTTCAACTTGATTCATTATAACTTCCAACTCCTATTTCATATAATTGAAGAAGTCATTTTATCTTCCCTCATGAAAATCATTGAGTTGCATAAAGCTTTGAATTTGAAAACTTCCCAAATGAAATTCAATTCTTTTTCCAAAACCCTATTCATTTCAAAATGGAAGAAGTCATGTCATCTTCACTCTAGGTTTTGGTGTTGCAATGAACTTGAGTTCAATTGGGATCCAAAAATGCAAAATGGAAAGTTTGGGAAAGTCATTTCATTCCCTCTCATTCAACTTTCAAAAGTTTCAATTTCCACTCAATTCCATTCAATCAATCAGTCAAACAATCAGACAACAACCATAGTTATTTATTTATTTAATATAACATTCCAAAATTTAGAATTTTGGGATGTTACAAACGAGCAACAAGTAAAAAAAGTAAATAAAGTGCAGCAAGGTGGGCCAATCCTTCTTGTAGCAAAGGACAAGCCTAGACAAACTCTTATATAAAGAAAAGCGCTCCCGAGGACACATGGGAATTATCGTCAAGCTAGTTTTCATCACGTTCATATGATTCGGGTTCGGTACTTTGATAATTTGATATGTGGGTGGACCGGTGCTTGGGTGCTGTATTCTTACTTGAACAAGCCTCCCACTTATGATTAACCTCCATTGCAAGCATCCGCAACTACAACAAAAGTATTAAGGTAAACCTAATCATAGCATGAAACATATGGATCCAAATCAGCCCCTTACGAAGCAACACATAAACTAGGGTTTAAGCTTCTGTCACTCTAGCAACCCATCATCTACTTATTACTTCCCAAATCCTTCCTCTAGGCCCAAATAATGGTGAAGTGTTATGTAGTTGTGTAAGTGGATCTAGTGCCACCCCTAGTTGGTTTTGGAGTATTGACGCCAAATGTGGTTGTGGGACTAATGCGTTTGTGAGAATTGCAGGATAACGCAGGTAGTGTCCCTCATTGATTCGGTTTACCTACCGGAGACGACCCCTAAAAATGTATGAAGACATTGAAGACAATGGTGGTATGTGAAGATATTCACATTGAAGACTATGACATGAGAAGACATTGAGTGAAGACTATGGAGCCTTGAAGGCTGTGTTGTTTCGTTGTTTCCTTTTCTTCTTTGTTGAGTCGTAGGAACCACCGTCTTGTTAAGTGGGGTCCAAGTGATCATAGTCGAGAATGGTGAAGTGATGCTCAACCCAAATCCTATGTCTTGACGAAGACAATGAGAGCAAAACTTATCCAATTTGGATGAGTCGACTTTGTTTGTAGCCCAAGTAAAGTTGCCGTGAGTGTTTGAAATCGACCGTTGGAACACGTGTCGGTTCCTTAGTGACCAGGGTCATTTCGGACATAACAGGTCGGGTTGCCTAGTGGCTATAAATAGCCCACCCCTACACCATAAATTGGTGGCTGCTCGGAGTTAGTACACGGCTTTTGTCGTTTGAGAGCAACCCACCTCGAAGCCTTTGAGAGAGAAATCCTTGCGAGGACAAAGCCCAAAACACCCAGAGCCAAAGAGTGTTAGGCATCAGAAGTTTTCTGTCTGTGTGACACGAAGACTTATTACACTTGAGGACTGTGAATCCTCCGGTAGGTTAGGCGTCGCGTTCTGAGCATCCAAGAGTCATTGTGGATTGCGGTGAGCGTCGTGCATGAAGGTTCGGAAGTCTACCTTGAAGACTTACCAGAGTGATTAGGCGAGGACTGTGTGTCCTTAGCTCAAGGGAATAAGGTGAAGACGCGGTCTTGAGGTTGAATCTCAGCCTCCCTAACGATCGTCACAGTTGTCACAAAGCTGGAACTGGTCCAACAAATCTGTGTCTTCAACTAGTATTTGGTTCTATCCCTTCCCTCCTTTACCCTAAGTTTGTCTTCGTGAAGTCATTGCTTATATGTCTTATCTGTTTGACTTCATTGCTTGACTTCTATTGTTGTTTGGCTTCATACTATCTTCCATCCTGATCCTTACTACATAGCTACTATTAGTCTTGTCCGTTCACATTATTGCATACTTGACTATGGCTTGCTTGTTGTAGTTATCTTCCGCTACATATCAACTAGGTCATTTCTGTTGTTTGTCTTCAAAACATCCGTGTTTTGAGGACTTTCATAAAAATCGCCTATTCACCCCCCTCTAGTCGATAACTAGCACTTTCAATTGTTATCAGAGCAAGGTACTCCCTTGTTCTGTGTGATTGATTTAACCACGGAGTTTTAGCTATGTCGATTGCAGGGATAATCAAGGTCTCCGCTGCTTGCCTGTGTTCGATGGAACCGACTATCCCTCTTTGGAAGAATAAGATGCACATGCATCTTGAAGCCATTGATGTCGACCTACGGTATGTCGTCAAGAACGGCGTTCCTAAATCTGGTGAAGGTGTCACCCTGCGATGTCAAGAAGTTCATTCAAGCTGGACTCCTTTGCAAAGAACATCATCTGTGGTCATCGACCAAAGGACGGTATGGCCGTGTGAGTGCTCTGAAGCGTCGAAGCTAGTGCGGGATGGCTATCCAAGGTCAACGAAGGCGTCTCAACGGAGAGAGATCAAAGAATTAGTGTTCTTCGCAACCTCTTCAACCGCTTCAAGAGAAGCGACAATGAAAATGTCCAGCTCACGTTTGATCGCCTCAACGACATCACAAATGAGCTTCATGCTCTCGGCGCCACCGAGGTCACCAAGCATGAAATCGTCAAGACACTACTAAGATCACTTGACAACTCTTTTGACACCCTTGCCCTCATGATACAAGAACATCCACGACTTCAAGACACTCGATTAAATGCGATATACTTGAGAGGCTCAACACACATGAGTTCGACTATACGAGAAAAGAGATATCTATGGTCCAAACTATGGCCGAACTTCGCGCTTTGAAGGCAAAAGTTGTTTCCTCATCGAAGAAGAATCATTGCGGTTACGATGATCCACGAAGACATTGGAAAGGAACTTGCTATGCTTGTGAAGAAGTTCCGAAGTTCACTAGGAAGAAAGGCTTGAAAGCCCTCACGATCCAGCTCAAGAAATGATGAAGCTTCCACTCAAGACTACAAGAAGAGAACATCACAAGTGCAAGAAAAGCTGGACACTATATCTCCGAGTGTTCACGATTGGGACAATGAGAAGAAGAAGAAGAAGAGCAAGGAATATGATTACGATGGCAAGAAAAGAATAAATCTTCAAAGTCTTCTTCCAAGTCTTCATCAAAGTCTTCATCGCATAAGAAGAGCTCATCCGGCAAGGCTCGTGCTTTTGTTGGCAAGGAAATGGATTCAGAGGAGGAGTCTGCATACGAGGAAGTGGAGGTGGAATATGAAGAGGAGTCCGACTCGGCGTTGCAAGTCCGGCTTTAGCCACAACCTATGTTGCCAAGTCCATCTTCAACCTTTGAAGACAATGACTTCTACACCAACGGCGAAGGCGATGACAAGGACGACCCTGCTCCCACTCTTTGCTTCATGGCACGCGTGCCAAGGTAAAATCACGTGATGCCTACTTTCAAACATCAAGTGAAGATGACTCTGATTGTGAATCCAAACCCAGCTACAAAACACTTGCTAAAATTGCAAGCTGAACAACAAAGAGCTATGGAACATACTCAAAAACTGTTAGACAAAAGCGAGGACACATTGGACGCGAAATGACACGTTCACAGTCCTTAGTTGAAGACATTAAAAATCTTCATGCTAAGTACCAAGAACTTGAAAGTCGTCATGAAGCGCTATCAACTACTCATGAAAGGCTCTCCTATGATTATCTTCAAAGGAAGCAAGAGCTTGAGAAATTGAGAGCGGCTCATGGAGATCTTCAAAAGAGAATGAGTCACTTCACGCTCAACAAATCAGTTCCGCTCGGGATGGATTTGAACCACCATGTCTAAAATGTCTTGAGCGTGATATCACTACCTCTGTTCTTTGAATGTTCAAGCTGCCGCTCTTGTTGCATTGTCTTCAACTACCAATGTGGTAACTAACCCCTCTGCGGAGGATACCAACGCCATTCTTGATGAAAATGCTAGGTTGAAGTCATTTCTTGAAGCGAGGATGTATAAAAGTGCGAAAGGGCATCGACACTTTGCGATGTCCTCAAAAGCAGATTCTGAACCGAAACCCTAGGAAAGAGGGTGTTGGGTTCGAGAGGAAAATGAATGTTGATGGTTCCTCTTTGGAAGCTTTGGCGGTATCCCAAAACCACATGGGTTCTTTGCCAAAGGGACCTTGGTGGATCCATCCACCTTATCTGGCTTTACATGCTAACCCTATTATGATTGATGAATCCTTTGATGCAAACTATAAGCTGTTCAAGAATCGAGAATGGTGAAGTGTTTGCGGTATATTGGTACTAACTGCAGGAATGGACCGCCTATGAAGAAGATCTGGGTTCCCAAAAGCTGTCTTGAGAATCTTCCGGTGAATGTCATCATGACACCACGGGGAAGAAGACAAACCCAGGACCAAAGGCGTCATATGGTCCAAAGGCTTCATACAGACGGAGGACTCACTTGAGTCACCCTAACGCCAATGGTTTGCGGGAAAGCAGTACTCAAATTTATGAATATGAGCGTGTGTCCTCAAACCGCTATGTTCACAGAACTAAGAACTCTTCGCTTATTCATATGAGTATCACTCATCTCCTGCAAGAGCTATTTGCTAGGGCTCCAAAGCGAAATTCTCGAGATCTGCACTTAGACTCATTGCTTCTAAGCCACCCACGAAGATGTGGGTGGTTAAGAAGAATTAACTCTCTTTGCGAGGAAAGGGTCTCGGCCGAAAAATCAAAGGCGTCGATGCTATTCTTTGGGGACCTAAAACATCTTGTAGGGCACAAGATCAAATGCCCAAATGGTCTCACTATGTATTTTGTTCTTGAATCGTTTGCCATTCATCCCATCAGTCCTAATCTTGATTTAAGCTTCAATAATCCACTTGCCCGTCAAATGTTTATGCTTCACAATGCTCTTGGTGAAGCCTATCCCCTAAGCATCTTTGTAGGGTATGACACCTCATGCTTGAGAATGGATTATGGACGGTGGATGCACTAATCATATGGTGGTGATCGAAGTCTTCTCATGGACTCAACCTTACGTCCATCGGACAAGAGTCACATCACATTTGCCGAAACCTTTGGTAAAAGCAAGGTATTGGGTCTAGGTAGAGTTGCAATATCAAAGGATCAACACATGGACAAAGTGATGCTTGTTGAATCCCTTGGTTTCAACTTAATGTACATCTCAATGCTTTGTGACTTGAACATGATTGTGATATTCGGAAAATATCGTTGCCTTGTACTAATGGAATCTGACAAGTCTCTAGTCTTTGAAGGGTATAGTAAAGATGATCTATACATGGTAGATTTCTCAGCAGGTCCACAGCTTGCCGTATGTCTTCTTGCAAAAGCTTCAAAATGTTGGCTCTGGCATCGGAGGCTGGGGCATGCTGGAATGAGGAACTTACACACACTCGCCAAGAAGAAGCATGTCATTGGCATCGAAGGTGTCAAGTTCAAGAAGGATCATTTGTGTGGTGCCTGCGAAGCTGGAAAGATGACTAGGGCAAAGCACCCCTCGAAGACAAACATGACGACATCTCAACCCTTCGAGTTGCTTCACATGGATTTGTTTGGCCCTACTCATTACTCTACCCTCACAACAACTGCTTGTCTCTATGGCTTCGTCATTGTTGATGACTACTCAAGATACACATGGGTGCACATAATTCTCTACAAGGCTGAAGTGCAAGATGTCTTGAGACGATTCGCCAATCGAGCAATGAACAATTATGGCGTCAAGATCAAGCATATCGGAAGTGATAACGACCTTTGAATTCAAGAACACCGGACTTGATCTTTATCTGGATACCATGGGAATCACTCATGAGTTCTCTGCTCCATACACACCCGACAAAATGGCATCGTGGAGCGCAAGAACAGAACCCTCATTGAGATGGCTCGAACAATGCTCGACGAGTACAAGACACCAAGAAAGTTACGGCTTGAAGCCATTGATACTGACATGTCACGTCATCAACCGTGTTTATATCCATAAGCTTACGAACAAAACATCCTATGAGCTCCTTCTTGGCAAGAAGCCAAATGTCGATTACTTGAGTATTTGGGGCTAAGTCTTTGGATCAAGGATCCTCATCACAAGTCAAAATTTGAACCCAAAGCTCACGAAGGCTTCATGCTCGATTCTGGAAAGGACTCACACTCTTACGAGTCTTCAATCTCTATCTCTACAAAATCGTCGAAGCTGTAGATGTGCGATTTGATGAAACCAATGGTTCACAAAGAGAGTTCTGCCAAGCACACTAGGCGAAGCTCCACCGGCCGAATCTATCAAGCTAATGGGGCTGGTGAAATCATGCCTTACAAGCACTGACTGAAGAGGAACTTATCATTTACGCACCTAACCAACCTGAAGACAATGCTCAGCCTGAAGACAATCCTTCCAATGACGACAACGATCAACATGAGCAAAGTCTTCGTCCAGTTCATCCTCGAGTTGCAAATGAAGTACAGATTGAGAAGATAATCGATAGCATTAATGCACCTGGTCCGCTTACTCGCTCAAGAGCAACAAAGCTAGCAAATTTATGTGGGAACTTTTCCTTTGTATCAATATCAGAACCCAAGAAAGTTGCTGAAGCTTTTATGGAACCAGAATGGATTCAAGCTATGCAAGAAGAACTTCAACAGTTCAAGCTGAATAATGTCTGGGAACTTGTCAAGCGTCCACGACCTCATAAGCATAACATTATTGGCACCAAATGGATATATCGAAACAAGCAAGATGAGCATGGTCAAGTAAATGGGAAACAAAGCAAGGCTTGTGGCTCAAGGATATACTCAAGTTGAAGGAATTGACTTGATGAAACATTTGCTCCTGTAGCTAGGCTTGAAGCTATTCGCAAACTACTAGCCTATGCTAACCACCACAACATCTTGCTCTATCAAATGGATGTGAAGAGTGCATTTCTCAACGGCAAGATTGAAGAAGTATATGTCGCTCAACCACCTGGCTTTGAAGATCCAAAACATCCTGATATGGTGTACAAGCTAAATAAAGCCTTGTATGGCCTCAAACAAGCTCCTCGCTTTGGTATGATACAATCAAAGACTTCACGAAGAGCAAAGGCTTCAAACACGGATCCCTTGATCCCACACTCTTCACGAAGTCATATGATGGTGAACTTTTTTATGCCAAATATATGTGGATGACATTATCTTGGTACGCACCAACGGAAGTATAGTGATGAGTTTGGATACATGATGCAAGAGCAATATCGGATGTCCATGATGGGAGAGCTCAAGTTCTTCCTTGGTCTTCAAATTAAATCGACAAAGAAATGGCATCTTTATATCTCAAGAAAAATACCTCCAAGATTATGCGAAGAAGTTTGGAATGCAAGAATGCAAAGGATACACGACGCCAATGCCGATAAACACCACTTGGGTCCCGACGACAATGGTAAAGAGTTCGATCAAAAGGTATACCGCTCCATGATTGGTTCCTTACTTTACCTATGTGCATCTAGGCGGATATTATGCTTAGTGTTTGCATGTGTGCTCGATTCCAAGCGGCACCAAAGGAATCGCATCACTTAGGCGTGAAGCGAATTCTTCGATATTTGGCTCACACCCCAACACTCGGATTATGGTATCCAAAGGGCTCAAAATTTGATTTAGTTGGATTTTCGGATGCTGATTATCTTTGGTGACAAAGTGGATCGCAAGTCTACATCGGGCACATGTCACTTTACGGGATGATCACTCGTCTGTTGGTCTTCAAAGAAGCGAGCGTGTGTCACTCTCAAGCTGCAGAATCTGAATACATTCTTCTTTGGATCTTGCTGTTCTCGGCTTCTATGGATGAAGCAAACTCTCAAGGACTATGGCATCAATCGACACAAGTACCTCTTTTACTGCGACAACGAAAGCGCCATCAAGATTGCCAACAATCCAGTCCGGCACTTTCGAAGACAAAGCACATTGAAATTCGTCATCATTTTCTCGGGGATCATGTCATGAAGAAAGATATTGACATCATTCACGTCAACAGCGAAGAGAAATCGGCAGATATCTTCACAAAGCCCTTGGATGAGAAAAGGTTTTGCAAATTACGGTGAGAGCTAAATATCTTGGAAGCCTCAAATGTCACGTGATCAAGCACACATCCTAACACTTATGCATGTTGATGACTTAGATGTGCAACACCACGAAGTAACATATATCTTCAATCGGTGAAGACTTACATTCTAAGTGTGAATACATTAACGTGGAATTTGACTTGGAGCGCCACGATAATTGTGCGCCGTGTATGCAGGTCTAATAATTCCTATCTGGTGGTAACGCCACCACCAAATTTCTTTGTTTGAAGTATTTCACTCATGGCGTTATTTCTTGAAGCCATTCACATTTGATTTGACTTCAACTTCAACCTATTTTCATGATTTTCTTCACTATGATGATTTGGTTCTTTGTCGATATATATTTACATCCTCTCTGACATTCACTTATAGCTATGTCTTCAAGTTGAATCTTTTGAACTAAGTGAATGTGATCGGACCCCAATCTCTCTATGCTTTCTATCTCAAACTCTATCTGTCCAAATCATATGCATTCTATTGAAGCTGTCGAATGTCTTCTCCGCGTCCTTGTCGTGAAGACACGAGACACACTTTAAGTCCGTTTTAAATGATTCATCATTCTTGTTGAACTCCGAAGAAGCCGGAGCGACCCTCCGACAAACCGGGCGGCGTGGGAACGATGGGATAACTCACGATATGTTGCATACGTGCCACGTGCCCCTCGAGATGTGAACCGCCCGAGAACACTGCGTAATTGCTGCACCGCACACCTCGTTATAAATACATCCCCTACGGTAAAGAAAATCTTCTTCCACCTCTCCACCTCGTCAAAACCCTAAGCGCCACCGCTAGCTCTCGACGACGCCAGCGATGAAGCGCTTAGATGCCGCGCGACTTCTCCGGCGCCGTCCTCACGCCCGACGCGAACATCTTCATCTCCGCCGCCCGCCGTAGGTGTCCTCCGTCGCCAAGTTAGGGCACGGTGGACTGAACTGCTCGGCCTCCTTTCCTTCCGTCTAGCAGTTCTTCGAAGCGGTAAATATATCTCTATTTTTACCATCTTTTTGATCTTCAAGATTCATCCTACTTGCCAAAAATGGTTTCTGCCCATACAAAGTTAGATCTATTCTGTCTGCATCTCGTACTGCTTAGTATATTCACTTAAGCTTCACAACTAGTTAGATTCCTCACTTGTACTTATTCACGGATTCGTACAAATCTGGAACCAACTCTCAGCGTATAAGTGAATGTCTTAGCATCATGAGGTCAATGTCTTCAAACCGATTTATCTTCAAAATCTTCTGAGAATTCAAATGACCTCTTCCCTTTCCTCACATCTCTAATGTCATCACGGTACATGTCCGTGGGAGAATCCCTTGGTTCTCATAGTGCGCATATGTTTGCAGAATTCTTACGACATCAAACCAACTCTCCCGAAGCCGGTTCACATGCATCAAGCAAGCATAAAGCCTTTGAAGCCTTTGATTGTGAAGCCATTCAGTTTGAAGCTCATGGCTACAGATAAATCAGTCGGGAAGGGCGGCAGACAGTACCGTGAGGAACCTCAAAAGATCTGCTGATGACCTCAGAGCTGTACAAGACAGATCTGAAGAGACTTATAATCAGCGCAAGACACGAATCCAATGGATTCGGCGCTATTAGGCTGAGCAGTGGTTCAAGTACAATTTCGTCACACAAGAATATGCCGAGAAGAATACCATCGAAGCCCTTGGGGTGATATTACATTTGAGGCCTCCCTCCCAAGAGCATGGCTGAAGCTATTGCACAAGGTTTCTATCCTTGCATGGTGCGTGGACCTCGGCTTGAAAATGCCGACCAGCGTCTTTGCTCACGGTGTCGCGATGACAATCTCTTCAAGCGCAACTTCCAAAGACGCATAAAGGCTTACGCAAAGGAAAACAAGAAGTCATTGGGATTAGACTTCAACCCTGGTCCCTCTGCTCCCCGTCTTTGGCCGACGGCTCACGTGACGCTGAACCCAATGTCATCGGTCCGTTTTCAAACCTTGAAGGCCTCATCACTTATATTTTGGTCCAAGGTGCCAAAGTGGATCACTCTGATGACAATGATGACTCAGATGAAGCCCGGCTCCAGCTCCTGCTCTGCTCCAAAGCCGCAGAAGCTTAAGAAAGCCAAGGCTCTAAAGTCATTTGCTCCTCCAAAAGCTTCTCGTGTGAAGCCAGCAGCCTTGCACCTCTGAAGCCGATTACTGCGGTCGAGGATCAATCCGCATCTCCAAGAAGGCGAAGAAGAGAAAGCAAAGTGTCAAGAATACTTAATCGACATCGACCCTGCTGCCATTCTGCGTGAAGAGCACATTGATCTGTCAAGTGATGACGATCTTGCGATGATGCTCTTGAGCAGCTTATCAAGAGCAAAGAAGAAGCGAAATCTTCAACAACTTGCCTCTCTTTGATGTGGCAATCATCCATCACTTCATTGATGAGTGGTTTGACACACCAAACATCGACTTTGAAGATCTGCAACTTCCAATTGGCCTCGGCGTCTCTTTCAACGGCGCCATTGCTTACGAGCTAGCTCTAGCTTCGTGGATTGTTGAACTGAAGCACAAAATTGACTATGAGAAGGCTCGGTTCAAGAAGCATATGGCTGCACTCGGTGTGCAAGGCGTCAAAAACTTCAAGGTCATGCTTTGCGACCTCAAAGAAAACTTTGTCAAGAAGCGTGAAGAAGCGGAGGCTCGTGAGCGCATGAAGGCTCTGGTGACAAGTGTGTGCTTGCCTACAATGAAATTTGAGAAGCGCCAAGGCACTTGGCCGTCTGGCATCGACCCAGGATGGCTGCAAAGAAAAAGAAGTCTTCGGTGACCAAGCTGCACCTTCAAGGCAGGAAGAGCCCGCATAGTCTTCCCAAGCAGCATGGTAGCTCGAAGCCAAAGGTACGGTCAATCGCTTACGAGCGAGAAAAAAGGCGAGGGCTGCCGAGGCTGAAGTGAGAAAAAGGAAAAATCTGGCGCCTCGATGCTGCTCCCTCCAAGAAGAAGCTAAAGACCAAGAAGAATCGGGCTGCTCCCACAGAGCCCTTGATTGTTGAACCCATTTACGTGGTTAGTTCGTCCAGCGTCTGCAACCCGATAACCGAATGATTGTTCATGAGCACGCTTCCACAGAGGCTCCACGAAGCTGAAGAGATTCCAGCGGTGATCCCCCAACTGCTTGAAGACATTGGTCACCATGACAATGTTGAAGATGATGAAGTTCTTCCTCAAATCGAGTATAATGTGGTATCATCGCTGTTAAATGCGAACAGCGAACTCATCAGCATTGGTTGTCCTCTGACGCCAATTGCACATGATGCTTCACGGGCTGATCGCCCGCAACAACAAGACTCCCCCAGTACTCCCCAACAACAAGTCACTCCCCAACAACAAGTCACTCCCCAACAGCAACACCAAGAAGAAGAGGAAGACTTTGAGGCCAGTGTAACCCCATCTCCAAAGGCGTCGCTTGACATTTATGAGCTTCACAAAGGTCCAAGGCCTCAAGTGCCTCTTTCGAGCGTTCCAGAAGGAGAAGTGCACCACCAACCTGTTGCACGTCAAGTGTTTTCAGAAGCCACTCCAACTGTAAATGTCTCTGAGTCTGAAGCCAAAGCTGCTGAAGACAATCCGGCTGCATTAGCCGCTGACACCCAAGAAGAAGAAGAAGAACGTGTTGCTACACCCCGATGGTGAAGAAGTGATCCCCGATATCAACGTGCGATTGCCGACCCTCCGGCTCCTCAAGTGGAGGTTGAAAACAATGAGGCTGCCACCTCCAACACCAATGAAGCCAATGGCGTGGTCATGGTGAAGCCAATGTGGAGCCTGTCCCAACCGCCTCTGAAGCCAATGAAGGAACTGCGTACTGAAGCCAATGAGGCAACTGCTCCCGAAGCATCTGCTGAGCAGCCTGAAGCCTCAGTTGCTACCACTGCTCCAGTTCCGCCACCAAGGCCCTACACAATCGAGCAAGCATACAACTATGGCGAGCTAGTCACAGTCAGATGGCCCGTTCTGGTCCCTCCGCCTCATGCCTCTGGTCCTCAATTTGACTATCATATTGCGCATAGGCCTCCGGTCCGAAGCGAAGCCAAGGCGCCAAGGTTTCGAACACGCCACCTCAACTGGTTCTTTCAATGCAAATGGCTTCAAAGCCCACCATACCTTCTTTGACAGTGCAAAGAACCCCTACAAAAGGCCAAGGATCTCATCTGACCGGTTCTGGAGCTATCGGCAAAGAAGCTATTGCTCCTGTGTTCTGTATGACCAAGGCCGCATTTTCCCTCATATGCGCCTCGACACTGAAGCCATTGCTTGGACTGCCGTGCTTAGAAGAAGCACTTGATTGCTTTCATGATGCAGTGTCTTGGCTTCGTAATGAGACAAAGAGCATTGGAATGAAGAATTAGTGCTTCAATTCTATGCCACACTCCACATCCGCGGCTACAACAGAGATACGAAGACATGGGTTCTCGAGTGGATGACTGGAAATGTCCATCATGAAGCCAAAGCTCTTGACATCATTGAGCTCATAGGACTACCCACTCCAGGAGAGCTGTTTGAACCTGGATGTCAACTCCACCGCGATGCCTTGGAAAGCATATTTCATAAGCCAGAACCCGACATGAGTCAGATGCTGAGCATGATGAAGCCACTGCCACATGACGCTGAATACCCTCAACACTTCTTTGTTGATGACCTTGAGTATCTGCCTCGTACCATATATCACATCATACGGCGAACTCTATGGCCAATAAAAGGGCATTCATAAATGCGCATAGCTTGAAGGAGCAATGAAGACATTGGTCTTCTACATCCTCAATGGCATCAGCTTCAACACGCAAGATTTCTTCATCCGACAATTGGCTGCCTCTGGATCTGATCTGTTTGGTTTGAAGTTCTATGCTCCATGGGTCATGCGCCTCATCAAGATGCACTCTGCTATCAACTATCAACCCTCTGCTCGCAATCATCTGATCTTTCTACGAGAGGTTGATATGTGCATTGAAGCCATATACCACGAGCACGCCAAAACGCATACTAAGTCTTGAGCAACGCAGATCACCACAGCTTCTCTCTCAACCTATGTAAGGCGTCCAAGCCGTATCTCGTGTCTATCCACGGCTGGGAACACACGTGCGCCTCATCGCACGGACTGAAGCCACCGAGAGCACAATTGGCCAAAGGCCTCGGAAGCGCTCTCGAGTCCTCAACGATCGAGAACTTCTTGTGGCGCCGCATCAAAAGCAAGATAAGCATCACTCTGGCTAAAGCGTCAAATGCAAAGCCTCTTGGTGGACGTCAATCGCATTCGTAACCTTGCCACCAAGAATGCTTTTGTCACTCCACGAGACTTGTCGGCGATCATGGAAGAGTTTGACCACCTTTCGGTCTTGAAGGCGATCTTCAAGACGATGGCTTCACTAAACGTTTCAAGTTTGACTCCACTCCTCCACGGAATGCAGTTCTATGGCGAACTCCATCTCTTGAAGACTCTGACTATTCTTCCTCCGCGGCAACGGTCAATGCCAGAGTGATCGATGATGAAGCCGATGCTACTTCACCGCCCCCTACTTCTGCACGAATCGACACTGCACCCAGCTCGTCTGCACCGCCAACTAATAATGACAACCCTGCTGCATCATCTTCTTCAGAAGAGGACGAGTAGATGCTCTATGTCTTCAAACTTTTTGGTCCTTACTGACAAAAGGGGGAGAAGCATATGAGTTTGATAGTATTCAAGCGGGTTCATAAGGGCGGTTGCACTATATTTTGCCTAGTGTTTACAACTCTCGTTTTTGAAACATTTGGTTCTTATGAGTTGTAACACTTAAACTTCGATAATTAAATACGATACTTATTTGCTTTACCACAGTGCGATGATAAATTCCGCATGTCTTGACGATAACTTCCGCACTTAGATCATTCTATGAGCGTCCATTTTCATTATGCATGTCATTCTCTTAGCTATATCATTTCATGCATGATGAATTATCTTCATAAGTTGAAGAGGATCTCCACAAGTACAACCTGCCATGTGCATTTGCATTCCAAAAGCAAACCACTTATATGCACATCTTCAGGGGGAGCCTTTGCCACTTATGAAGACAATTCCCTATCCTTTACAATTTCACATATTTTATCCCCGTTGAAAACTTCAACCAGTTTGTCATCAACCACCAAAAAGGGGGATATTGTAAGTGCATCTAGTGCCACCCCTAGTTGGTTTTGGAGTATTGACGACAAATGTGGTTGAGGGACTAATGCGTTTGTGAGAATTGCGGGATAACGTGAGTAGTGTCCCTCATTGATTCGGTTTACCTCTAGGAGACGACCCCTAAAATGTATGAAGACATTGAAGAAATGGTGGTATGTGAAGATATTCACATTGAAGACTATGACATGAGAAGACATTGAGTGAAGACTATGGAGCTGAAGATCGTGTTGTTTCGTTGTTTCCTTTTCTTCTTTGTTGAGTCGTAGGAACCATCGTACTGTTAAGTGGGGTACAAGTGATCATAGTCAGAATGACTGAAGTGATGCTCAACCCAAATCCTATGTCTTCAAGCGAAGACAATGAGAGCAAAACTTATCCAGAGCTGGATGAGTCAGCTTTGTTTGTAGCCCAAGTAAAGTTGCCGTGAGTGTTTGAAATCTGACCGTTGGAACACGTGTCAGTTCCTTAGTGACCCAGGGTCATTTCAGACATAACAGGTCAACTTGCCTAGTGGCTATAAATAGCCCACCCCCTACACCATAAATTGGTGGCTGCTCAGAGTTAGTACACGGCTTTTGTCGTTTGAGAGCAACTCACCTCGAAGCCTTTGAGAGAGAGAAATCCTTGCGAGGACAAAGCCCAAAACACCCAGAGCCAAAGAGTGTTAGGCATCACTTGAAGTTTTCTGTCATGTGACCCAAGACTTACTACACTTGAGGACTGTGAATCATCCGGCCCGGTTAGGCGTCGCGTTCTGAGCATCCAAGAGTCATTGTGGATTGCGGTGAGCGTCGTCTGTGAAGGTTCGGAAGTCTACCTTGAAGACTTACCAGAGTGATTGGGCGAGGACTGTGTGTCCTTAGCTCAAGGGAATAAGGTGAAGACGCGGTCTTCGAGTTGAATGTCGGCCTCCCTAACCCGGATGTCACAGTTGTCACAACAAGCTGGAATTGGTCCAACAAATCTGTGTCTTCAACTAGTGACTGGTTCTATCCCTTCCCTCCTTTACCCTAAGTTTGTCTTCGTGAAGTCATTGCTTATATGTCTTATCTGTTTGACTTCACTGCTTGACTTCTATTGTTGTTTGGCTTCATACTATCTTCCATCCTGATCCTTACTACATAGCTACTATTAGTCTTGTCCGTTCACATTATTGCATACTTGACTATGGCTTGCTTGTTGTAGTTATCTTCCGCTGCATATCAACTAGGTCATTTCTGTTGTTTGTCTTCGAAACATCCGTGTTTTGAAGACTTTCATAAAAATCGCCTATTCACCCCCCCTCTAGTCGATAACTAGCACTTTCAAGTTGACGTTCACATAACACCACTAGAGGAGAGACAACATACATCTCATCAAAATATTGAACGAATACCAAATTCACATGACTACTAACAGCAAGACTTCTCCCATGTCCTCAGGAACAAACGTAACTACTCACAAAGCATATTCATGTTCATAATCAGAGGAGTATTAATATGCATCTAGGATCTGAACATATGATCTTCCACCAAATAAACCAACTAGCATCAACTACAAGGAGTAATCAACACTACTAGCAACCTACGGTACCAATCCCAAACACGGAGACAAGAATTGGATACAAGAGATGAACTAGGGTTTGAGAGGAGATGGTGCTTGGTGAAGATGTTGATGGATATTGCCCTCTCCCGATGAGAGGAGCGTTGGTGATGACGATGGCGATGATTTCCCCCTCCGGGAAGTGCCCCCGAGTAACAGCTCTGGGAGCCCTAGATTGGTTACGCCAAGGTTCCGCCTCGTGGCGTGAGTCTCGTCCCAAAGCTTGCTTATGATTTTTCTTGGTGAAAGAGTTCATATAGCGAGAAGATGGGTATCGGAGGGCCTTGAGGCCTGAGGCGGCGCGCCGAGGGTAGGCGCGCCCCACCCTCGTGCCAGTGGGGGCCTGGCGTACTTCTTCCGCTCAATATTTTTTATTTCGAAAATAACTTTCATTGAGTTTGAGGACTTTTGGAGTTGTGCAGAATAGGTCTCTAATATTTGCTCCTTTTCCGACCCGAATTCCAATTTCGGCATTCTCCCTCCTTATGTAAACCTTGTAAAATAAGAGAGAATAGGCATAAGTATTTTGACATAATGTGTAGTAACAGCCCATAATGCAATAATTATCGATATAAAAGCATGATGCAAAATGGACGTATCAACTCCCCCAAGCTTAGACCTTGCTTGTCCTCAAGCGGTAGCCGATAACGATAAATATGTCCACATGTTTAGAGATAGAGGTGTCGATAAAATATAATACGGACATGAGGGCATCATGATTATTCTCATAACAACAACATATATGGATATTGTCATATGATTTCTTATGCTCAAGTAATAATCTATTCACAATGCCAAGTATGAATCAGAAACTTTATTGAGAACTAACAAACTATAATCTCAGTCATTGAAGCAATTGCAATTTATCATAACATCAGAAAGAGTCTATGTGAGAGCTTCCTAGCAAGTCCACATGCTCAACTATTATTTAGTCTTTCATAATTGCTAACACTCACGCAATACTTGTGGTTACGGAGTTTTAATCGGACACAGAGAAAGATAGGGGCTTATAGTTTCGCCTCCCAACCTTTTATCTCAAGGGTAATGTCAACAATAATAGTTCATGCTAACCCACATCCAATTATATATATATATATATATATATATATATATATATATATATATATATATAGGACAGGGCTATTTTGTTACTAGTAACAAAATATTATTCTGTTACCATCCGCACTATAAGGGTCCGATCCTGTGTTCCCGAGTCAATTCAGGCCACCGACCTACTCTGAAACCTCCCGCACGCGACGCCCTCAACCCCCTCGCTCACCAGCCCCGCGCCCCCACCCCGGCGAGCCCCAGGTCCAGTGACCCCCACCCCCGGCGACCCCCGTCCCGAACGCCACCATCCCCGAAGACCCCCATCACCGAAGATCCCCATCCCTAGTGCCCCCAGCCCCGACAACCCACATCTCCGGCGACCCCACCCACCACCGTCGCGCCCCACCTCGGGAGCCCAGCTCGGTGACCCCCACCCCGGCGAACCCCATCCGTAGCACCCCCAGCCCCGACGCTCCCCATCCCGAAGACCCCCATCCCTAGCGGCCCCAGCCCGACAACCCCCATCTTGGCGATCCCCATCCCCACCGACCACCATCGCGCCACCGTGCTTGGCGCGACCAAGACCGTTGTCGATCCCATGAACCATCTCCGCTCCCGGGGCGGCTCACCACCTCCTCCCGCCGCGGGCCTCCCTCTGTCCAGCGCCTCGAGCCTCCCTCCTTCTGCCATCTTCCCCAAGCCCCCGCGATCTCCTGGAGGTGCTCCGCTTGCTGCGCTCGAACTTGAACTCCCCGCTCCTTCATCCCCGCACGGCCGCTCCTCCTGCCATCCTCTCCCATGAGCTCGCTGTGCTGCACATGTGACAAACAACCTCTTCTCTGGTTTCGACTCCCTGTAACACTTGGTAAGATAGAAAATTCTTACAGTGTCAGTTCAACGAAAAAAAACCCAGCAGTTCATCAATCTCAAAATTCCCATTTTTGTGCATGCCATGTGTTTGCTAAAATGTCTTAGTGCCTTTGGACTACTAGTTTTGCTGTGCTCATTGTTCATTTGTAGCTCCCTTGTGCTTGCAAATTGCTACAATTTACAATACTTAGCATTTGCAGCACCGATGCATCTTCTTCGTTCTGGGGTGGTGGGGTAGACGCCGGCGGAAGAATGGACGTCGACGGGGGAGCCCACGGTGCTGCCAAGTCCAAGGACAAGGCTGCGCGGACCTCGGCGTCCGTACATGCACCGCGCCCGTCTCAGGAGGCGCGGGACCGACAACGTCATGGTATTCACAACGCCATACGCTCGTTGGACCAAGATCGAGCTGGTGGATCTCGGGATGCTCAAGACCATCATGCACACCAACATCTTTGGCGCGAAGCGGCACGGTCGCTGGGCGGGATCTGCTCCTTCTAACATAGTTAGAAGTCCGAGCATATCCCGCTCCTCGCGCCGTTCGCCATCGCCACCCACCACTCCAGCAGAAGCTTTGGCGAGAGCTCAATCTGCTCTGGATTACCCTCCAACGATCGACAAGGTCGATGAATGGAGGGCCACCATTCGAAGTCTCATCGGCTTTGCCAACGGCGATGCTTCGCGGCAGCCGAAAGTGCATCGCTACCGGCGCAGACTGCCAAACACGAGCCGGTGGCGGCAAACCGGTGGGGTGCAACCACCTGCACTCTCCGCCCGAAGGCCAAGATCGCCGACTCGCGGATCCACCTCGACGGCGACTCCACCGCATCATCGGATCCACGAGCTCGTCGCGATCAGCGCCAAGTTCTTCACGAACGACAGCAAGAAGACGCTCGAACTCGCATCGAGCGCCGAAGAGAAGCGCGGCATCAATCCGACCAGCGCACTGGGCCCTCTGTCGAGATGCGTGCGCTAGGGGAACCAGGCGACTTGCCGTACGCGGTAGGTTGCCCTGCGTTCACTCGTGAGCTGCGGCAAGTCCAGTGGCCCAGCAAGAAGAATTTCAAGCCAGACGTACCAGAGAAGTACGACGGCAAGACGCATCCGTCGGAGTTCCTCGGCATCTACACCATCGTGGTGCAAGCTGGCGGGGCGAGATGACAAGATCTGGCCAACTACTTCCCGGCGGTGCTCAAGCCCAATGTCGAGATCTGGCTCATGCACTTGCCGGACAACTCCATATCCTCTTGGGCAGATCTATGCCATCGGTTTGTCGGCGCCTTCTGGTGGCCACAAGCCCCATGGCCAAGAAAGCGACCTTCATCTTCTCGCCCGGAAGGAAGGAGAGCCCTGCGCAAGTACATTCGGAAGATTCAGCCGCCTCTGACACAACATCTCAGATGTCCACCACCGCGCTGTAATCAGCGCGTTCCATCGAGCGTCGCGAAACCGCAGGATGCGGGAGGAGATGGCGATGTGCAAGATCGAGACGTCGGTGAGCGATATTCCTGGCCGACAAGTGTGCACGCGTCTTTGAGGAAGGGAGGAGACTCCTCGAGAGAATCTTGAAGCGGGAGGATCTCGATAGTGAGGAGATCGCCCGGCAAAGAAAAACCGTGGCGGAACAACAGGAAGAAGAAAGGCAAAGATGTGCTAGTTGTTGAGCAGTCCGCAAGCGGAGGTGGCGCCAAGAAAGCCAAAGCTGCTAGCTCGGCAAGGAGGTTGCCTTGGCACCAACCGCCAGTATGGCGGTCGCCGACAAGCGTGACGGCTCCAACAAGCGATCTTGCAAGATCCACCGCACCAAGGGCCATGACCTCGAGCTGCAAAGGTCGAGCAGCTTGTCGAGCAGCGAAGGCTGAATACGAACGACGCGACAAGGAGAAGGCCCAGGAAGGTGCCGGAGGAGCTAGCAAGAAACGCCCGGCCGAAAGCAGCAGCAAAGGCCAAGCAGCGGCAAGGAGACAGACCTCCCGCTGCCACGACAAGGATGAAGACGGCAGCGATGATGAAGACATGGATGATGACGATACCGATGAGCGGGAGTTCCAGAAGCCACAGAGGTCACAATGCGTTGTGGCGGTGCTTCTCGCATACTTCACACCGCCAGCTCAAGCGGTGGATGCGGGAAGTCAATGCGCAGAACCATCCGTCGAGTCACACAAGCCTCTGAAATGGTCCAAAGACGCCTATCATCTTTGATATTGAGGACCACCACGATCATGTAATCTGCGGTCGGTGCTTGCCGATGTTGGTTTCACCAACTATCCGCAACCTCAAGGTCACTAAGATGCTAGTTGACGGCGGGGCGGCTTGAACCTGATCTCCTCGCGGTGCTCCGAAACTCCAGATCACGATGGCGAAGCTCGAAGAGACCGGCACATTCCAAGGAATCAATCCGGGAAGGAGCAAGCGAAGGAAAGATCACGTTCTTTGGTGACATTTGGCAGTGAAGTTGAACTTCAGGATCGAGAGGGTCACTTTTGGCGTTCTCGACTTTCCATTTCCTTACAATGGGATACTTGGCCGTCCCGCACTCGCCAAATTCATGGCAGCCTCTCACTATGCATACAACATCTTTGAAGATGCCAGGCCCGATAAGTGTCATCTCTGTCCTCGGCGACAAGAAGGATGCTCTTATCTGCGCCGACAAGATCTACCGGGAAGTAGCAATGCAGCAGATTGCAAGCCACTTGCCACCAAGCTCCCGGGCGAAGAAGAAGACCAAGTCCGGCAAGAGCTCTGATGCCCACTCCGGCAAGCGCACCTCCTCGGAGTGCTGCGCTACCGTCGAGGACGCACCATCGAGCTCCACCGGCAAGTGTAAGAAGACGATGGCAGCTCCGCCAGAGACCAAGAAGGTGTCCGCCAAGGAGGACGGCACTGGTGGTACCTTCACCATCAGTGCCACTCTCTCGACCCTAAATAGGAAGGCGGCGCTCATTGCTTTCTGCGGGCGAACGTCCGACGTGTTTGCGTGGCAACCGTCGACATCCCGGTGTTCCTGTGAAAGTAATTGAGCACCATCTTGCCGCTTGTCCTCATCGCGGCCCGTCAAGCGAAAGTCGAGAAGGTGCGGTGGAGTGCCAAGAATTCATCGCAGAAGAAATCAAGAAATAGGAAGCAGCATGCCTTGTCAGAGGAGTGCTCCTGTAGTTGGACGCAAGGCAAACGGGAAATGGAGGCTTTGTATCGACTTTACCGATGACAATAAAGCTTGTCCCAAAGACCCATTTCCCTTGCCGCGCATCGACCAGATTGTTGACTCCACGGCCGGACGTGATTTGCTTTCATTTCTGGATGCATACTCAGGATATCATCGATCTTCATGGCGAGAAGAGGATGAGGAGAAGACCGCATTCATCACCCCATGTGGCACATCTTGTTTTGTACGGATGCCTTCGGATTAAAGAATGCTGGTTCAACATTTGCAAGAGTAGTCCATGACGCTTTTGAGCCGCAAATGCACATAAATGTGGAAGCCTACATGGATGACATAGTGGTCAAAAGCAAGGACAAGGCGACTCTGATTCAAGATTTAGACGAAACCTTTGCAAATATGCGCAAGATCAACCTCAAGCTCAACCACGAGAAGTGTGTGTTTGGAGTCCCTTCCGCAAGCTTCTCGGGTTCTTCGTGTCTCAGCTGGGAATTGAAGCCAATCCCGACAAGATCAAGGCCATTGAGCAGATTGAAGCACCAAAGCGCGTCAAGGATGTACGAAGACTTGCCGGTTGCGTAGCTGCTCTCAGCAGGTTTATCTCTAGGTTCTGCTGGCGTGCTCGCCATTTTTCAAAATTATGAAAAAGGCAGGTCCGATGAAATGGACTCGAAGCGGAGGCTGCGCTGCGCAGACTTGAAGAGATACATCCTCCACTCCAACACTTGTCACACCTAAGCCACAAGAGAAGTTGCTGCTATATATAGCGGCAACCAATCAAGTGGTTAGTGCTGCGTTAGTAGCGGAGAGGGAGGCGGATGATGAGCTAGCAACCATGGCGGATGCATCCAAATGACGAAAGGGGGCTTCACCGCAAGCTCTGGTCCCGACAAGGATGGATCTACGCAGACGCATGAGAAGATGCAGAAAAAAGAATGGTGCAGCGTCCGGTTTACTTTGTCGGTTCCCTTCTGCAGGGGCTAGGTCAAGGTACTACGGTGTGCAGAAATTGCTTTCGGCCTCCTCATGGCCTCGAGAAAGCTGCGCCATTACTTCCGGGCACATGAGATCACGATCGCCACTCGTTTTCCGCTAAAGAGGATCTTGCAAAATCCGAGAGGCAGCAGGCGGGATTGTCGAGTGGGCCTTTGGAACTGTCAAGCTTTGGCCTCAAGTTTGAGAGCACTTCAACTATCCAAAGCGAGCATTGGCGGAGTTCATAGCAGAATGGACGCCAACACAAGATGAAGAAATTCCGTAAACGAGCATCCCCGTCAAGGAAGCAAGCAAAGAGTGGCTGATGTACTTTGATGGTGCCTTCGCTGCAGGCGCCGGTGCTTGGGCGTGCTACTTGTTGCACCACGGAGAGCACCTCAAGTACGTAGTCCAGATGCACTTTCCCAAGGAGCAAGCAACAAACAATACTGCAGAGTATGAAGGTTTGCTTGCCGGTCTCGAGATCGCATGATGAGACCTTGGGATCAAGAAGCTCATTGTCGTGGGTGACTCACGACTTGTCATCCGCCAAGTGAACAAGAGTTATCGAGTCCGTTGATGGAAGCTTATGTTGATGAAGTGAGAAAGCTAGAAGAGCACTTTGACGGCCTACAAATGGAACATGTTCCAAGAGCTCGAGCGACATTGCCGATGGTTTGTCAAGTGCGCTGCACTTAAGTTACACAATGGAACCAGGGATTTTTGTGCTCAAGCTGACTCAACCGTCTGTAACGCCATCAACCGGACAGAGCAAGAAGAGGAAGTTGATCTCTGGTGACTATTTTCGGCAGAGCTTCCGAAGTCGCCGTCAAGAAGGTCCTCAAGATCAACACCAAAGGGTGCCGAGGAGCGATCTGCTCCGCAAGCCCTAGGGTTTGTTCCGTTGAAGCGACGCTCCCGACAAGTTTTGCTCGGCAAGCTTGCCGGGAACGTCAAGCTCGGCTGAGCCGCAGGTTCTCACCGTGGAAGAAGATGTTCCGCAGCAGCAGATGTGCCTTTAGTCCTTGTTGTCGAGCCAAGCAAGCTCCAAAGCATGGGCACAACAGATTGTCCGTTTCCTTGAGACAGAGAACTTCCCGAAGAGCAAGAAGAAGCGGAAAGAGTAGCCCGGCGATCAAGTATGTACCCGGTTTGTCGACAACACACTTTGTACATAAGAAGACTCAACGGTGTGAAATTGAAGTGTATTCACCGGGAAGGCGGACAAAAGCTGTTGGCGAAGATACATGGAGGCATATGTGGTCACCACATTGGCGCGGAGCACTTGCCGGCAAAGCGTTAAGCAAGGTTTCTTTTGGCCGACAGCTCTCCAGATGCAAGCGCACAAGTAACCAAGTGTGAAGCGTGCGGTTCCATTCCAAGCAGATACACCAGCTAGCTCAAGCTCTCCGGATAATCCCTTTATCCCGGCCATTTTAGATGCGGGGCTCGACATCCTTGGCCCCTTTCCCCGAGCTGTCGGGGCTTTGAGTACTTATGCGTTGCAATCGACAAGTTCACAAAGTGGCCGGAAGTGGAAGCGATGAGGAAGGTGACAGCCGCGATCAACAGTCAAGTTCTTTAGGTCGATTGTTTGCCGTTTGGAATCCCTAACAGGATCATCACCGACAACGCACGCCAATTCTGAGCCGCACCTTCATGCAGTACATCCAAGATCTTGGCGCCAAGGTGCGCTTCGCTGTTGCTCATCCGAGAAGTAACGGTCAAGCGGAGAGGGCGAATCTTTGAAGTGCTGCGCGGGCTCAAGACCAGAACTTTCGACAGGCTGCACAAGTGCGGAAAGAAGCTGGATTGAGGAGCTGCCGGTGGTTCTTTAATTCGATCAGACGACGCCAAATCGAGCCAGCGCCGGACACCTTTCGCTCTAGTCTATGGAGCAGAGGCAGTTCTCCCCACGGAACTCGTATCACGGATCACCTCGAGTGCTCGCTTATGATGAGCTTGAGCAAGAGCGATTGCGACAAGATGACGCTGCTCCTTGAGGAGGATCGTCTTGATTGCTTTACGAGCTGCTCGATACCGACAAGCTTTGCGCCGCTACCATAGCCGCATAAAGTTAATGCCAGAAGTCTCGAGGAAGGCGACCTTGTTCTTCGGTAGCGTTCGATCCGCCAAGAATTCCAACAAGTTGACACCGAAGTGGGAAGGCCCTTACCGGGTGAAACGAGTCACTAGGCCTGGCGCTGTCCGCCTTGAGACCGAAGATGGCATTCCGGTGAGCAACTCCTGGAACATTGAGCATCTTCGTAAGTTTTATCCGTGAAGCGCGATTCTTGGAACCTGTTAAAGCAACCACCTTTTGTACAAGTCTTGCCGATGTTGCATGTAATCCTTTGTACAAAGCGAGCGCAGACCCGTGCATAAGTAAAGCTAATGTGCCGCACATCTTGTCAATTTCATGCTTTCTACTTCTATTTTGCATGCGTTATCGACACTTTGTGCAGCACCTACCCCGGTAAGCAATAACGAGCCATAAGGCTCCATATCTTTATTTTCTCTTCTTTCTCTTTCTCAAAGAAAGGAAGGTTCCCTCGCCCACAAGTTTGCCGGGGAAAGGAGAAGATAATGGTGTGGACCAAGCGTCGCTCAAGGAAGTCTAGCCTTACCGGGAAGCAAACGATGAGAAAAGCTAAGTTGCTAAAGTTTGAGCAATCAGTTTTAAAAATTTTAAGTTATCTTCCTCGAACGACCGTACTTTGTATGGAAAACACTGTTTAGGAGGAACCAACTCATAGCTAGTTGCGCCCTTACTTTGTTTCGAGTCCGCTCAACAACTTAAGTGAGCTGCGACTAGTTGCGACAAGGTTTCTTGTCGGTAGCAGACCGCCAAAGAAGTTGCCGACGTCCCACACTCGGCCATGCCTGTGTGCTCATACCGACAAGTTCCCTAAAAGCGTAGGGCAAAAACATACAAAGGAAGGAACCAAGTAAAGGAAATAACATAGCAATTACTACCCGAAATAGAGTTATATTACAAGATAGCTTGTCGCAGCCCTAATAGATTGTTCTCATAACATGACCAGGTAGCGGCAAGAAAAAGAGAAAGAGGCGGCCTAATCTACGCGATCGCCTCAACCCTCTTGATCCCGCTCACCCTGTTCACGATGGAGTGCGACAAGGGTCTTGAGCGCTTCCACATCACATCCGGCGGCAAGGACTTGAGGGCGTTGGTGAGGTTGAGGCACAGGTTGCGGAAGGCCACCTTCATGACACCTTTTGAAGAGCTCCCGCGCAGATCTGGCGCGACTCCTCGGCCAGCTGCTTTGGGATTTCTTCCCTGAGTCGCTGGAGGGCCGTCACCACGCCCTTGAAGAACAAGCTGAGCTTGGCGCTGGGTCGGAGGTGCTCATCGGAGGAATATCCAAGATCCTCCATCCCCAGCTGCGCCAGCTCCCTCTCGATGGCTACAGCAACATCCACGAGACCCTCGGTCCAGTGCTCCACATTCTCCCTAAAGGTATTCTGGGCGGCAGCATCCTTTGCTTCCTTGAGAGCCCCTACCTGGCGCGCCAAAGATGTCGGGGAAGCTGATCTGGCCCACGAACACCTATGGGACCGGCGGACCGAGCGCCTTTTGGTTCGGCGGGGGGCAGAGGCCGCACGAAGAGCAGATCGAGGCGAAGCACACGAGCAGTTTACCCAGCTTCGGAGCTCTCCGGAGAGATAACACTCCTACTGCTGCATGTCTGAGTGTATTGAGTTCTTGCTCAGGAGCGCTGAGTGCTACAGTACACACAAGCTGCTAACGAGACCGAGCGTGAGTGTTCTCTGGCTTCAAACCTTTCGACCCCCCCTCTATGTTGCGCATGGGCCTCCTTTTATATGCTAAAGGGGTCTCCGACAGGTGGCAACGTAGACAAGGGTAAAAATGGAAACAGTGGTTGGTACAGCTACTTATGCGATGTATCACACCTAACCACGGCGGGGGACAAAGGCATTAAATGCCCGGTCTCGTCGCCCTAACAGTGCGAAAAGGACCGTCAGGGCGCCACCGCTTGCCACGATGGCAATCTTATCGGCGCCGCTTGCCACCGGCGCTCGGCAGCGCCAGACGGCCTCTTGCCTGTAGCGCTACCGGAAAGGTCGAGGCGACACGTTAGTGGATGTCTTTGGAGCGCAGGTCTGAGTGGTGATGCGCGGCAAGCGCCTTGCCGCGGTTGTTATCTTGTCGCGTCCAAAGCTTGTCGCTCATCGGGCCTTCCCGGCAAGCTCCTCTTGCCGGGGCCTTGTCTCCTAGGTGCCTTGGGTGGCCTTCCGGCAAGCTCCTCTTGCGGGCCTTGTCTCCTTGGCTTGAATACTTTGTTCTTGAATGGCTCCAAAGGAACCACGGAGGACCTTGGCGGTCACCCGGTAAGCCTTGCCGCGGAGGGCTGCAACTGCCCATGCACAAGTTCGGGATACTAGGGTACCCCTACTCTAGTACACCGACATTCTGTGAATGGCTAGAGGGGCAGCTTTAGTTTCCATGTATTGTACAAAAAGATCCAGGACTGCAGGAGAAGATTTGTATTTGAAGAAGTTAAATTCGTTGGGTGCGTGTGCAGAAAAAACGTCATTTCAGTTTTCAAAATTCTGTAAGTTTGTTTTGATTCTATAAAATATGTAAGATTCGTGTGTGTGTGTGTGTGTGTGTGTGTGTGTGTGTGTGCTGCTACAAATCTGAACTATTTGTCCAGTCATACTAGTACTGATGCAATTGCCTAGGGAAAGTTTGCAAGTTCGAATTCTTTTCAGAAACTCAATTCTCGTGTGTATATGATGTAGATTGTTCAAGCTCTTCCATTCGATCTATTCTATGGTTGACTCACTAGCATGCCACTCTACAATTGATTTGTTTTGCCCATTATCATGCCATGAAGGTGTTTGTTTAAAATGCATAAGAGGTTTTTTATGAGTCCATGGCAGTCATGCAGCCTGGGATTGGGATATACAAGATGGAAGCAAATATATTAACTAGTTCAGCCGTGTAGGTAATCACAACAATGTCCATTTTACATTGTATAGAGGCTACATCAGTTCAGTATGAAAAAAGGAACACAATGAGTTAAATTTGCAAGTACATCAGTTCACCTTGAATAAAATACTGAAGTGCACCGTCAAGATTTCTATCAGTTCTCTTATAAGAAAACAGAAAGTATTTCGAAAGTATTTGAATAAAATATTTTGTAAGTATTTCGAAAGTATTTGAATAAAATATTTTGTGGGTAAGTAAACAAATCATGTTCTTGTAGTTTGGAGGGAAAACATAAGAAGTTCTACAAAAATAAATATATAAGTTCATATTTCAAAAACAAACGAGGTATTTGGGAAGTAAAACGAAGTATTTCAAAGTACACATCTTTTTAGGTTTCGTTGTGAACATGTAATGTTACTGTACATGAACTTGTTGTTCTTTTTACATGAACTTGTGCATGCTAATTGGTGGCTGTTGTGTGTGTGCAGGGACGGTGGACACTACAAATATAGTCCCACACAGCCTCTCAACACCACTACTTGAACCTTCATGGCCCAGGCCGTTCACTGCCTCCACACAAGGTTGTTCGATGACGCAACGCTCAAGCCGTTCACCCTTTCCACCACAAGTCGTTCACCTCCGCCACACGAGGTCGTGCGACGACGCAGCGATCAGGCTATTCACCTCTACCACCGCAAGCCGCTCACCGTTGCCACAGGTGGTCGACGCAGCGCTAAGGATGTTATGTTCTTTTTCAGTGCATGTTATGTGTGCTTTTCAGTTCACCTACTTGGTGATTCTATGTCCTATTTCCCCTCTGTTTATGTGCTTTCCTATAGCACAAGAGGTGCTGTGTGTTATTCCTTAATAAGCAACTTCTCAGTATTCTGATGTAGGCCAAAATGGTGAACATTTAAACATCAGCCCAAATTAATAAAACTAAGAAGTTCTGCTTTCAGTAAACGGGTGAACCTAGATGCAACAAAGCTCTTCCATAAGCCATGGGGATTATCAGTTTCATGTGTATTGTATTCTATGTATTTTCTTGTTTGTCAGGTCGTGTGCAAGATTGTTATCAGTTCATGTGTATGTGTGTTGGTAATCACTACTATTGCTGCTAGCTACCGATCTGACTGTGGTATTACTATGGCTGCTCTATGTAATCAACTCCTTTGTTGGGTGAATCTCCTACTGCTTGCTAGCTTTGGAATTGTAAAAACACAACAATTTCACAAATTAAAAGTTGTAAGTTCAACACGATGTCCCTCATAAGTTTTCGGAGAAAGCTCAAACAAAAAGAGGCCCCATGGAAATTCAAATGGTAAAAGTTCAAGTCGTAGAATGAGAGAAGTCCAGAACATCGTTGAAAAAATGTAAGAGTTAAAAAAAGAAACACACAAAAACATTTTTCTTTTCAAAAAATGTCATTCAGTTCAACGATGTAAAACCATGCAAGCTCGGGGACGATGATCAGTACGAGTGCCGCCGCGAGCACCGCCTTCAGCACCCGCGCCCCAGTGTCCAACGCTCAGAGTAAAAGTTCGGGGACGATAATATCATAGACCGTTGAAAAGTTACAAGGAAAACGATACCACAAAAACAGAGTAAAGTCTAATATGTGAAAAACACGCTCAGTACAAAATCATATGGACATCCATTCAAGTACTTTCTTTTAGAACCATTCAAAACTACTGTAAAAAATACCTCAGTACAGACACAGACATATATCAGTACGCGTACTCTGTTTTTAGACAGGAAAAAACAACACGATGGGTTTCACCTTATTCAAAATTACTCTTAAATGGTTGCGAAGTAGAGAAAACGTTCAACATAACTAAGTTTCGCATTTTCGATAGCTATCCAACGGTATATTATTTGCCATATTTCGACAAACTTTTTAAAAAAACGCCCTCAAAATCAGTTTTAACCATATTTGAATTCGTATTTAAATCGTAAGGAATTAGAAAAAACTTTCTGTACGCAAAAGTTGCGCATTTTCCATAGCTTTCCAACGTCGTATCATTTGCGTCAATCCGACAAACCGTTTGCAAAAAATTGCGAAAATACGTTTCGCCCAGAATTTCACCGTTTTTCAAATTACTTTTAAATCATATAGAATTAGAAAAAACAATACATATATGAAAGATGCGGATTTTTACCAGCTTTCCAACGCCATCTTATTTTCTCAATTCCGACAAACCGTTTGAAAATTGAGTCCAAAATACGATTCACGTTTTCGGTTTTGAAAAAACGGTTTTTTCAAAACTGCTCTTAAACCATAATGATTTTGCAAAAACGTTCAATATACTTGAAATATGGTTGTCAAGAGCTTTCCAACGACATATTACATGCCCTGTTCCGATAAAAAGATTACAACAAGTTTTTGAACTAAAGAAGACGATCTTTTAAACACAACTGAAACCATCAGTTCACCCGCTTCGAAAACATCAGTACAACCACCTGAAACCGTCATTTCAAAAAGGGTAACAGAATAATATTCTGTTACGCGTAACAGAATAGCCCAGATGTGTCTATATATATATATATATATATATATATATATATATATATATATATATATCATGATCTTTCCAACATCCTGTGCTTGCCAAAGGATAAAATATAAAAAGGAAAGGTGAAGATCACCATGACTTGCATAAGGTAGAAGATAATAATAAAAGATAGGCCCTTCGCAGAGGGAAGCAGAGGTTGCCATACGCTTTCAGGGTTGGATGCACAAAACCTTAATGCGAAAGAACATCACTTTATATTGCCCCTTGTGATATGAACCTTTATTATGCAGCCCGTCGCTTTTATTTCTTCCACATCACAAGATCGTATAAAGCTTATTTCCTCCACATCAATCAATCATACATATTTAGAGAGCAATTTTTATTGCTTGCACCGATGACAACTTACTTGAAGGATTTTACTCAATCCATAGGTAGGTATGGTGTACTCTCATGGCAAAACTGGTTTAAGGATATTTGGAAGCACAAGTAGTATCTCTACTTGGTGCAAAGAATTTGGCTAGCATGAGGGGGAAAGGCAAGCTCAACATGTTGGATGATCCATGACAATATACTTTATCTCAGATATAAGAATCATAACCCATTACGGTGTCTTCCTTGTCCAACATCAACTCTTTAGCATGTCATATTTTAATGAGTGCTCCCAATCATAAAAGATGTCCAAGATAGTATATTTATATGTGAAACCTCTCTTTCTTTATTACTTCCTATTAATTGCAATGATGACCAAAGCTATGTTTGTCAATTCTCAACAAATTTTAATCATCATACTCTTTCTGTGTGAAGTCATTACTCTCAATAAGATCAATATGATCTCTTTGTTTCTTTTTATTCTTTTCTCTTTTCTTTTATTCACTCAAGATCATAGCAAGATAATCAAGCCCTTGACTCAACACTAATCTTTATTATATAGCTCACGGACTCGATTACATAGAGGGATCATAAAGCAAAACTCAAAACTAGATCACACCAAAACTTTTATTCTACTAGATCAAGATACTACTAATAGGATCGAACTAAGAAAAACGGTAAAGATAGGAGTGTGATGGTGATACGATATCGGGGCACCTCCCCCAAGCTTGGCAGTTGCCAAGGGGAGTGCCCATACCCATGTGATTATGTCTCCTTTGCTGGTGAAGGGATTGTTGATGATGTAGGCTTGTCGTCCATCTTCCAAGGTATAGGCTCGCCATCATAGAAGGATGATCGAGTCCCCGGGATCCTTAAATCTGCAGCCAAACTCATCCTCTTGAATCTATATTCATACTCACAGTTTTGGTTTTGCAGGTCATATATTTGGGCTTGGAGGTGCTCGATTTTCTCGTGGAGCTTGAAGATAGCCTCCCCAATGTCCTTGGCATCCAGCCTGTGGTTGTTGGTGAACTCCGTGATCATTATGTGATTGGAGTCAAGTCCACGCTCCACCATCTCCTGGCACTTGAAAACTTGTTGCTCCATTGCTTCAAGCCTTTTCTCCACGCTTCCGGTCCTCCATGGTCCCTCAACATCGCGGATGTGCAGCACCCCCTCACGCATCTCAATGGTTTGAGGGTGTTGCAACACCTCCGCGAGGTAGGGGTTGATGACCTTCTCGAAGAACTTGTCCTTGGGGGCACTTGGAGACGTCATGATGATCTAGATCTGTTAGAAAATAGCTCGAAACAAGAACAGAGGATATTTGCGTGATACAGGAGTCAAAACCTTCGGGAGATTATATAATGAATTTTTACCGACCAAAATACGTATCGTGCAAGAAAATAGAGTCCAGAGAGCACACGAGGTGCCCACGAGGTAGGGGGCGTGCCCAGTAGGGTAGGGCGCGCCCTCCACCCTCGTGGAGGCCTCGTGTCCTTCCCTGCATCGCTTCTTATTTTTCTATTTTTCTAAATATTCCAAAACGGAGAAATATTGCCATAAAAACTGTTTTGGAGTCGGTTTACTTACCATACCACATACCTATTCCTTTTCGGAGTGTGAAACGTTCTGGAAAGTGTCTTTATGTATTCCTCCGGGGTTACGGTTTCAATAACATTGGTTTCAACATTTATAGGATTACCCGAGATATAGTGTTTGATTCTTTGATCGTTCACCACCTTCGGATTTGTGCCTTTGAAGTTGTTGATTTTTATGGCACCGAAACGATAGACCTCCTCGATAACGTAAGGGCCTTCCAATTTAGAGAGAAGTTTTCCTACAAAAAATCTTAAACGAGAGTTGTATAGCAATACATAATCACCTACATTAAAGTCACGCTTTTGTATCCTTTTGTCATGTCATCTTTTAACTTTTTCTTTAAACAACTTGGTGTTTTCATAAGCTTGGGTTTTCCATTCATCAAGTGAGCTAATATCAAATAACCTCTTCTCACCGGAAAGTTTGAAATCATAATTGAGCTCTTTAATATCCCAATATGCCTTATGTTCTAGTTCGAGAGGTAAGTGACATGCTTTTCCATAAACCATTTTATACGGAGACATACTCATAGGATTTTTATATGCAGTTCTATAGGCCCATAATGCATCATCAATTTTCTTGGACCAATTCTTTCTAGATCTATTAACAGTCTTTTGCAAAATTAATTTGAGCTCTCTATTACTCAATTCTACTTGACCACTAGACTGTGGGTGATAAGGAGATGCAATTCTATGATTAACATCATATTTAGCAAGCATTTTACGGAAAGCACCATGAATAAAATGTGAACCACCATCAGTCATTAAATATCTAGGGACTTCAAACCTCGGAAAAATAACTTCTTTAAGCATCTTAATAGAAGTGTTATGATCAGCACTACTAGTTGGAATAGCTTCTACCCACTTAGTAACATAATCAACAACAACTAAAAAATGTGTGTAACCATTAGAGGCAGGAAAAGGTCCCATATAATCAAAGCCGCAAACATCAAATGGTTCAATAACAAGTGAATAATTCATAGGCATTTCTTGACGTCTACTAATATTACCAATTCTTTGACATTCATCACAAGATAAGTCAAACTTACAGGCATCCTTGAAGAGAGTAGGCCAATAAAAACCGGATTGCAATACCTTATGTGCAGTTCTATCTCCAGCGTGATGTCCTCCATAAGCCTCGGAGTGACACTTGCGTAGGATCTGTTCCTGTTCATGCTCAGGTACACAATGTCTAATAACACCATCTACTCCTTCTTTATAAAGATGTGGTCATCCAAAAAGTAATGTCTCAAATCATAGAAAAACTTTTTCTTTTGCTGGTATGTGAAACTAGGTGGTATAAATTTAGCAAAGATGTAATTAGCATAATCAGCATACCATGGAGCAGTACGAGAAGCATTTATGACATTTAATTGCTCATCAGGAAAGCTATCATCGATAGGTAGTGGGTCATCAAGAACATTTTCTAACCTAGACAAGTTATGCAGAACGGGGTTCTCAGCTCCTTTCTATCAACAATATGCAAATCAAATTCTTGTAGCAAGAGAACCCATCTAATAAGTCTAGGTTTAGCATCTTTCTTTTCCATAAGATATTTAATAGCAGCATGATCAGTGTGAATAGTTACTTTAGAGTCAACAATATAAGGTCTGAACTTATCACAAGCAAATACAACCGCTAAGAATTCTTTTTCAGTAGTAGCATAATTTCTTTGAGCATTGTCTAGAGTTTTACTAGCATATTGGATAACATTTAATTTCTTATCAACTCTTTGCCCTAGAACAGCACCTACAGCATAATCACTAGCATCACACATAATTTCAAAGGGTAAATTCCAATCAGGTGGCTGAACAATAGGTGCAGAGATCAATGCTTTCTTAAGTATTTCAAATGCTTCTACACAATCATCATCAAAGACAAATGGTATATCTTTTTGTAATAGATTAGTCAGAGGCTGAGAGATTTTTGATAAGTCCTTAATGAACCTCCTATAAAAACCGATGTGACCAAGGAAACTTCTTATACCTTTGATGTCCTTGGGACATGGCATCTTTTCAATAGCATCAACCTTGGCTTTATCAACCTCAATACCTCTTTCAGAAACTTTATGCCCGAAGACAATACCTTCATTAACCATAAAGTAGCACTTTTCCCAATTCAAGACAAGATTAGTTTCTTCACATCTCTGCAAAACTCGGTCAAGGTTGCTTAAGCAATCATCAAAAGAGGATCCGTAGATGGAGAAGTCATCCATGAAAACCTCACAAATCTTTTCACAAAAGTCAGAGAATATAGCCATCATGCATCTATGAAAGGTAGCAGGTGCATTACATAAACCAAAAGGCATACGTCTAAAAGCAAAAGTACCAAAAGGGCAAGTAAAAGTAGTCTTTGATTGATCATTGGCTAACACAGGCATTCGAGAGAAACCAGAATAACCATCTAGAAAGCAAAAATGTGTATGTTTGGATAGTCTTTCTAGCATTTGATCGATAAAAGGTAAGGGGTAATGATCTTTTTTAGTACCCTTATTTAATTTGCGAAAATCAATTACCATCCTATAACCCGTAATAATTCTTTGCGGGATCAACTCATCTTTATCATTAGGAACGGTGGTAATACCTCCCTTCTTAGGGACACAATGGACAGGACTTACCCACTGACTATCAGCAACGGGATAAATTATACCTGCCTCAAGGAGCTTTAGTATTTCTTTTCTTGCCACTTCCTTCATCTTAGGATTCAGCCGTCGTTGATGATCACGAACTTGTTTGGCATCTTCCTCCAAATTTATTTTATGTTGACATAGAGTGGGACTAATGCCCTTAAGATCATCAAGAGTATATCCAATAGCAGCACGGTGCTTCTTTAAAGTTTTCAATATTCTCTCTTCTTCATGCTCTGAAAGGTTAGCACTAATAATAATAGGATATATCTTTTTCTCATCAAGATAAGCATATTTAAGAGTATCAGGTAACGGTTTAAGCTCAAACACGGGATCACCCTTGGGTGGAGGAGGATCCCCTAGGATTTCAACAGGTAAATTGTGTTTCAGGATGGGTTCCTGTTTAAAGAATACTTCATCTATTTCCGTTCTTTCATTCATAAACATATCATTTTCATGGTCTAGCAAATATTGTTTTAAAGGATCACTAGGAGGTACGACAATAGAAGCAAGACCAATTATTTCATCCTTACTAGGCAATTCATCTTCACGGTGTTGTCTACTAAATTTAGAAAAATTAAACTCATGAGACATATCACCCAAACCAATAGTAACAACATCCTTTTCGCAGTCTATCCTAGCATTAACAGTGTTCAAGAAGGGTCTACCAAATATAATGGGGCAAAAGCTATCTTGTGGGGAACCAAGAACAAGAAAATCAGCAGGATATTTAGTTTTCCCACACAAGACTTCAACATCTCTAACAATTCCAATGGGTGATATTGTATCTCTATTGGCAAGTTTAATTGTGACATCAATATCTTCTAACTCAGCAGGTGCAATATCATGCATAATTTCTTTGTATAAGTCAAAAGGTATTGCACTAGCACTAGCACCCATATCACATAAGCCATGATAACAATGATTTCCTATTTTAACAGAAATAACAGGCATGCCTACCACATGTCTATGTTTATCTTTAGCACATGGTTTGGCAATTCTAGCAGTTTCATCACGGAAATAAATAACATGCCCATCAATATTATCAGCCAAGAGATCTTTAACAATAGCAACATTAGGTTCAACTTTGATTTGCTCAGGAGGTGTATAAGTTCTAATATTGCTTTTACGAACCACAGTTGAAGCTTTAGCATGATCCTTTATCCTAACAGGGAAAGGTGGTTTCTCAACATAGGAAGTAAGAACAATAGGATCATTATAAGTGATAGTCTTTTCTTCAACTTTAATAGGTGCAACTACTTTTACTTTTATGGGAGGGATGATATTTAAACCACTTCTCCTTAGGGAGATCAATATGAACATCAAAAAATTCACAGAAAGAAGCTACTATCTCAGAGTCAAGTCCATATTTAGTGCTAAACTTACAGAAAATATCGGTATCCATAAAAGATTTAACACAATCATACTTAGGTGTCATACCTGACTCCTTACCTTTGTCGAGGTCCCAATATTCAGAGTTGCGTATAATTCTATCCAATAAATCCCATTTGAATTCAATAGTCTTCATCATAAAAGAGCCAGCACAAGAAGTGTCGAGCATGGTGCGATTGTTATCAGAAAGCCGAGCATAAAAACTTTGAATAATTATTTCTCTTGGAAGCTCATGATTGGGGCATGAATACAACATTGATTTAAGCATCCCCCAAGCTTGAGCGATGCTTTCTCCTTCGCGAGGCCAAAAATTATATATATAATTACGATCACGATGAACAAGATGCATATGATAAAATTTCTGGTGAAATTCCAATTTCGATCGTTTGTAGTTCCATGATCTCGTATCATCACATAGCCTATACCATGTCAATGCATCTTACTTCAAAGATAAAGGGAAGAACTTCTTCTTAATAAAATCACTGGGTATACCTGCAAGCTTAAATAATCCACAAACTTCATCCACATAGATTAGGTGATCATGAGGATGCTTTGTTCCATCTCCTGCAAATGGATTAGCTAGCAGTTTTTCTAACATACCCGAAGGAATTTCAAAGTAGACATTTTAATATTCAGTAGGTTCAGTAGGTTGAGAAGCAACTCTTTGCTCTACTGGTCGGGATGAAGATACCCCGAACAAGCCCCTCAGAGGATTACTTTCCATAATAACAAGTGACAGTAAATTTCAGCACACTATATAAATTTTTCCTTACCAAATTCCACCTACCAAAGGCGCTTCACTCCCGACAGCGGCGCCGGAAAAGAGTCTTGATGACCCACAAGTAAAGGGGATCTATCGTAGCCCTTTCGATAAGTAAGAGTGTCGAACCCAACGAGGAGCAGAAGGAAATGATAAGCGGTTTTCAGAAAGGTATTCTCTGCAAGCACTAAAATAATAGGTAACAGATAGTTTTGTGATAGGATAATTTGTAACGAGCAACAAGTAACAAAAGTAAATAAAGTGCAGCAAGGTGGCCCCATCCTTCTTGTAGCAAAGGACAAGCCTAGACAAACTCTTATATAGAGAAAAGCGCTCCCGAGGACACATGGGAATTATCGTCAAGCTAGTTTTCATCACGTTCATATGATTCGCGTTCGGTACTTTGATAATTTGATATGTGGGTGGACCGGTGCTTGGGTGTTGTTCTTACTTGAACAAGCCTCCCACTTATGATTAACCTCCATTGCAAGCATCCTCAACTACAACAAAAGTATTAAGGTAAACCTAACCATAGCATGAAACATATGGATCCAAATCAGCCCCTTACGAAGCAACGCATAAACTAGGGTTTAAGCTTCTGTCACTCTAGCAACCCATCATCTACTTATTACTTCCCAATGCCTTCCTCTAGGCCAAAATAATGGTGAAGTGTTATGTAGTTGACGTTCACACAACACCACTAGAGGAGAGACAACATACATCTCATCAAAATATCGAACGAATACCAAATTCACATGAGTACTAACAGCAAGACTTCTCCCATGTCCTCAGGAACAAACATAACTACTCACAAAGCATATTCATGTTCATAATCAGAGGAGTATTAATATGCATATAGGATCTGAACATATGATCTTCCACCAAATAAACCAACTAGCATCAACTACAAGGAGTAATCAACACTACTAGCAACCTACGGTACCAATCCCGACTTGGAGACAAGAATTGGATACAAGAGATGAACTAGGGTTTGAGAGGAGATGGTGCTGGTGAAGATGTTGATGGATATTGCCCTCTCCCGATGAGAGGAGCGTTGGTGATGACGATGGCGATGATTTCCCCCTCCCGGAGGGAAGTGTCCCCGGCAAAACAGCTCTGCCGGAGCCCTAGATTGGTTCCGCCAAGGTTCCGCCTCGTGGCGGCGGAGTCTCGTCCCGAAAGCTTGCTTATGATTTTTCTTCGGGCGAAAGACTTCATATAGCAGAAGATGGGCATTGGAGGGCCAACAGGGGGCCCACGAGGCAGGGGGCGCGCCCAGGGGGTAGGGCATGCCCCCCACCCTCGTACCCTGGTGGGGGGCCCCCTGACGTACTTCTTCCGCTCAATAGTTTTTATTATTTCTAAAAATAACTTTCGTGGAGTTTCAGGACTTTTGGAGTTGTGCAGAATAGGTCTCTAATATTTGCTCCTTTTCCAGCCCAGAATTCCAGCTGCCGGCATTCTCCCTCCTTATGTAAACCATGTAAAATAAGAGAGAATAGGCATAAGTATTGTGACATAATGTGTAGTAACAGCCCATAATGCAATAAATATCGATATAAAAGCATGATGCAAAATGGACGTATCACATCCCCAAGCTTAGGGTCTTATATCCTTCCTTCATCCATCGTAAGATAACCCAAAAATTGGAAACTTCAATCACACAAAACTCAACAAAACCTTCGTGAGATCCGTTGGTATAAGAAAGCAAACCACTACTATAAGTGTTGTATCAAACCAATTCATATTTTGTTTTTGTATTATATAGACTGTATTCCAACTTTTCCATGGCAAAAACTCATTAAAGAAAACCATAGAGCCATCAAAATAAGCACACAACACAAAGAAAACAGAATCTGTCAAAACAGAACAGTCTGTAGTAACCTGACTTTGGCGAATACTTCTATAACTCCAAAAATTCTACAAAAATAGGAAGACCAGGGTAATTTGTATATTACTCTTCTGCAAAAATAATCAGAGCAAAAGATCTTTTCTGTGATTTATGAAAATTGTTTTCGTGAGCGCAAAGTATCTGTTATTTTCAGCAAGATCAAACAACTTATCACCCAAGAAGATCCTATAGACTTTACTTGGCACAAACACTAATTAAAACATAAAAAACACAATCATACCAGTAGCATAATTGTGTAAATACACAAGAACATAAAGCAAAAAGCAAAAATAAATTTTGTTCATTGGGTTGCCTCCCAACAAGCGCTATAGTTTTACACCCTTAGCTAGGCATAATATTTCAACGATGCTCACACAACAGCTAATAATCAAAACACAAAGAGATCATCATGAAACATGTGACAAACACATTTAAGTCTAACATACTTCCTATGCATAGGAATTTTATAGGAAAATAAATTATCAAGACAAGAAACATCTAGCATATGCAAAGGAGAGGAATAAAACATTGACAATCTCAACACAACAAGAGGAAATTTAATAACATGAAAATTTCTACAACCATATTTTCCTTTCTCATAATAATTATATGTAGGATCATAATCAAATTCAATAATATAACTACCGTATAAAATTTTCTCTTTATGATCCACATGCATGCAAAGTTGACACTCTTCCAAAATAGTGGGATTATCATCAAATAAAGTCATGACCTCTCCAAACCCACTTTCATAAAAAAATTCATAAGATTGAACACTCTCCAAATATGTGGGATTATTTTTAGCTAAAGTTGACACTCTTCCAAACCGACTTTCAATATTATCGCAAACATATTCATCATGAGGCTTAAATAAATTTTCAAGATGATAAGAAACATTATCACCCCAATCGTGATCATTGCAATAAGTAGCGGACATGACAAAACAAGCATCCCCAAGCTTGGGGTTTTGCATATTATTAGCACAATTTACATTAATAGAATTTATAGTAAAATTATTGCAATCATGCTTTTCATTCAAGGAGCTATCATGAATTACTTCATAAATTTCTTCATCACAATTTTCAGATTCACGAATCTCAAGCAAAACTTCATAGAGATAATCAAGTGCACTCAAATCACTAGCAATTTGTTCAACATAATTAGATCTTTTAAAAAGATTAACTAGTGCATGAGGATCCATAACAGTACATTTTTAGCAAGCGAAGATGCAAGCAAATAGAAGACACATGGTCACACAAGCAAACAAAAGATGAAACGAGAAAAAGACGAACGAAAACGAGGGGCAAATAAAACGGCAAATTTTTGTGAAGTGGGGGAGAGGAAAACGAGAGACAAATGGCAAATAATGTAAATTGCAAGGAGTTGAGATTTGTGTTTAGGAACCTAGTATATGTTCAAGATCCTCCCCGGCAGCGGCGCCACATAATTCCCTTGATGAAGTTTGCCAATACTACGTCGGTGTTTCCCCCAAGAGGAGAGGATGATGTAGCACAACAACGGTAGGTATTTCCCTTAGTAATGAAACCAAGGTTATCGAACCAGTAGGAGAACCAAGAAACACAACGTAAACAACCCCTGCACACAAATAACAACACCTCGCAACCCGACGTGTTAAAGGGGTTGTCAATCCCTTTTGGGTAACGACACCATAAACGGTGCACGAATGGGAGAAGGTTGTAAAAGATTGAAATAATAGATCACAAATAAAATAAAGTACAACAAGATATTTTTGTATTTTTGGTTTAATAGATCTGAATAAAAATGCAAAGGAAAAATAGATCGCAAGGCAAATATATGAGAAATAAGACCCGGGGGCCCTAGGTTTCACTAGTGGCTTCTCTCGAGAAAAATAACAAACGGTGGGTGAACAAATTACTGTTGGGCAATTGATAGAACTTCAAATAATTATGACGACATCCAGGCAATGATCATTACATAAGCATCATGTCCAAGAGTTGTAGATTGACTCCTGCCTGCACGGCTGCATCTACTACTATTACTCCACAGATCAACTGCTATCCAGCATGCATCTAGTGTATTAAGTTCATGGAAAAACGGAGTAATGCAATAAGAACTATGACATGATGTAGACAAGATACATTTATCTATATGGCGGTAGATATAGATCTCGTCTTTTTATCCTTAGTAGCAACGATACATACGTGTCGGTTCCCCTTCTGTCACTAGGATCAAGCACCATAAGATTGAACACACTACCGGGCACCTCTCCCCATTGCAAGATAAATAGATCAAGTTGGCCAAACAAAACCCAAATATCGAAGAAGAAATACGAGGCTATAAGAGATCATGCATATAAGAGATCAAAGAAACTCAAATAACTTTCATGGTTATAAAAAGATATAACTGATCATAAACTCGAAGTTCATCAGATCCCAACAAACAGACTGCAAAAGATTTACATCATGTGGATCTCCAAGAGACCATTGTATTGAGAATCAAAAGAGAGAGAGGAAGCCATCTAGCTACTAACTACAGACCCGAAGGTCTATAAAGAACTACTCACGCATCATCGGAGAGGCACCAATGGAAGTGGCGAACCCCTCCGTGATGGTGTCTAGATTGGATCTGGTGGTTCCGGACTCTGCTGCGGCTGGATGAATATTTCGCCGACTCCCCTAGGGTTTGTTGATTTTGTGGGTATTTATAGAGCAAAGAGGCGGTCCGGGGGGCACCCGAGGTGGGCACAACCCAACAAGGCACGCCCTGGTGGGTTGTGCCCCCTCGGGTCACCCCCCAGGTGCAACCAGGGCCCATTGCCTTCCTTCTGGCCCATAAAAAATCATCGTGGAGTCTCGTGGCATTTGGACTTCGTCTGATATTGATTTACTGCGATGGAAAAAACCAGCAACTGGCACATGGCACTATGTCAATATGTTAGTCCCAGAAAATGATATAAAATGACTATAAAATGATTATAAAAGATCCAAGATTGATAATAAAACAGCATGGAACAACCAAAAATTATAGATACGTTGGATACGTATCAACATCCCCAAGCTTAACTCCTACTCGTCCTCGAGTAGGTAAGTGATAAAAATAGAATTTTTAATGTGGAGTGTTGTTCATAAAGTCATGTCATATTCTTTTCTTTATAGCATGGACATTTGGACTTTTATGTGATTCAAAGCAATAGTCTAGTTTTGACAAAATAATTTAGATGCATATCAACAAGCAACCATGTCTTCCAAAATATCAATGCTAAAACAAGTTATCCCTAGCCCGTCATGCTCAAACGTTGATCCATTCATTAAACACACTCACATATTAACTACACCCAATACTTGAGCACGATCATATTGCCTCTTAGTTGATGCTTTTGTAAGAGAAGATGGAGACTCAAATTTCAAAATAAAAATTGCATAAAGTAAAAGAAAGGCCCTTCACAGAGGGAAGTAGGATTTGTAGAGGTGCCAGAGCTCAAAGCGAAAAATTAGAGATAAAAACATTTTGGGAGGTGTATCCTTCGCACCAACGAAAACGACGTAGAGCTACGAACACTTTCGATGCTAGATATGCCATAGGCGGTTCCCAAACAGAAAATAAAGGTTATTTCTTTTTCCACCATTCTTTCACTTTCCATGGCTAGCCGTATCCACGGGTGCATTCCATACCAACACTTTCCAAGGAATTTATTACTTGACAACATAAAGTAAATTCATTGTTGCATTTCGGGATTGGGCATCCCTAAAACCTTTGCCTTACTCTCGTGCAATGACAAGTGAATAAACACTCATCTTGAGAATAACACATCTAGCATGGAAAATATTAGCCACCGTTACTGCGTTCATGAGCGAAACAAACACACAAAAAGAAGTTTATTTTGAAAATTAGAGATGGCACATGCAAATTTTCTTAGAACGGCAAAAGAATACCGCATATAGGTAGATATAGTGGACTCATGTGGCAAAACTGGTTTAAAGGATTTTGGATGCACAAGTAGAGATCATACTTGGTGCAAAATGAAGGCTAGCAAAAAGATTGAGAAGCGACCAACCAAGAAACGAACAATCTCATAAGCAAGCATTAAGCATAATTAACATCAAACAATGCACCACAAGTAGGATATAATTTTCATTGCATGATTATTGACTTTCGTGCATGTATAGGGAATCACAAACCTTAGCACCAATATTCTTACTAGGGCACAATTACTCATCAACATAATTCACATATCACATCATCATATCTCAAAACTATTACTAAGAATCAAGTTTATTTTGTCCAATGATCTTCATGACAGTTTTTACTTTATCCTTCTTGGATATCTATCACTTTGGGACTAATTTTTATGTGTTGCTTTTCATAAGCTCAAACAAATATAAGTGAAGACCATGAGCATAACAAATTTTCTTTCTCTCAAAATAATTTAAGTGAAGCAAGAGAGAATTTATTGAAAATTTTACTAACTCTCAAATAAATCTAAGTGAAGCAAGAGAGTATTTCTTCAAAAATAACAAATGACACCGTGCTAAAAAAGATATAAGTGAAGCACTAGAGCAAGTCCTAGCTCATAAAAGATTTAAGTGAAGCATAGAGAGTAATTCTAACAAGTAATGATATAATTTTGGCTCTCTCAAATAGGTGTGTCCAGCATGGATTGATGACTTAAAACACAAAATAAAACAAGCAAAGACACATATCATACAAGACGCTCCATGAAAAACACATATCATCTGACGAATAAAAATATAGTCTCGAGTAAAATAAGGATAGTTGTTGGAAGAAAGCGGGGATGCCACTCGGGCGCATCCCCAAGCTTAGTTGGTTGTTCATTCTTGGATAATAGCTTGGGATGCCGAGGCATCCTGATGACCCACAGGTATAGGGGATCTATCGTAGTCCTTTCGATAAGTAAGAGTGTCGAACCCAACGAGGAGCAGAAGGAAATGATAAGTTGTTTTCAGCAAGGTATTCTTTGCAAGCACTGAAATAATAGGTAACAGATTGTTTTGTTATAGGATAATTTGTAACGAGCAACAAGTAACAAAAGTAAATAAAGTGCAGCAAGGTGGCCCAATCCTTCTTGTAGCAAAGGACAAGCCTAGACAAACTCTTATATAGAGAAAAGCGCTCCCGAGGACACATGGGAATTATCGTCAAGCTAGTTTTCATCACGTTCATATGATTCGGGTTCGGTACTTTGATAATTTGATATGTGGGTGGACCGGTGCTTGGGTGCTGTTCTTACTTGAACAAGCCTCCCACTTATGATTAACCTCCATTGCAAGCATCCGCAACTACAACAAAAGTATTAAGGTAAACCTAACCATAGCATGAAACATATGGATCCAAATCAGCCCCTTACGAAGCAACACATAAACTAGGGTTTAAGCTTACATCACTCTAGCAACCCATCATCTACTTATTACTTCCCAATGCCTTCCTCTAGGCCCAAATAATGGTGAAGTGTTATGTAGTTGACGTTCACATAACACCACTAGAGGAGAGACAACATACATCTCATCAAAATATTGAACGAATACCAAATTCACATGAGTACTAACAGCAAGACTTCTCCCATGTCCTCAGGAACAAACGTAACTACTCACAAAGCATATTCATGTTCATAATCAGAGGAGTATTAATATGCATATAGGATCTGAACATATGATCTTCCACCGAATAAACCAACTAGCATCAACTACAAGGAGTAATCAACACTACTAGCAACCTACAGGTACCAATCCCAGACTTGGAGAAAAGAATTGGATACAAGAGATGAACTAGGGTTTAAGAGGAGATGGTGCTGGTGAAGATGTTGATGGAGATTCCCCTCTCCTGATGAGAGGAGCGTTGGTGATGATGATGGCGATGATTTCCCCCTCCCGGACGGAAGTGTCCCCGGCAGAACAGCTCTGCCGGAGCCCTAGATTGGTTCCGCCAAGGTTCCGCCTCGTGTCGGCGGAGTCTCGTCCCGAAAGCTTGCTTGTGATTTTTCTTCAGGCGAAAGACTTCATATAGCAGAAGATGGGCATCAGAGGGCCAACAGGGGGCCCACGAGGCAGGGGGGCGTGCCCAGGGGGTAGGGCGCGCCCCCCACCCTCGTGCCCAAGTGGGGGCCCCCTGACGTACTTCTTCTGCTCAATATTTTTAATTATTTCCAAAAACAACTTTCGTGGAGTTTCAGGACTTTTGGAGTTGTGCAGAATAGATCTCTAATTTTTGCTCCTTTTCCAGCCCAGAATTCTAGCTGCCGGCATTCTCCCTCCTTATGTAAACCTTGTAAAATAAGAGAGAATAGGCATAAGTATTGTGACATAATGTGTAGTAACAGCCCATAATGCAATAAATATTGATATAGAAGTATGATGCAAAATGGACGTATCAACTCCCCCAAGCTTAGACCTCGCTTGTCCTCAAGCGGAAGCCGATAACGATAAATATGTCCACATGTTTAGAGATAGAGGCGCCGATAAAATAAAATACGAACATGAGGGCATCATGATTATTCTCATAACAGCAACATATATGGATATTGTCATATGATTTCTTATGCTCAAGTAATAATCTATTCACAATGCCAAGTATGAATCAGAAACTTTATTGAGAACTCACAAACTATAATCTCAGTCATTGAAGAAATTGCAATTTATCATAACATCAGAAAGAGTCTATGTGAGAGCTTCCTAGCAAGTCCACATACTCAACTATCATTTAGTCTTTCATAATTGCTAACACTCACGCAATACTTGTGGTTACGGAGTTTTAGTCGGACACAGAGAAAGATAGGGGCTTATAGTTTCGCCTCCCAACCTTTTACCTCAAGGGTAATGTCAACAATAATAGTTCATGCTAACCCACGTCCAACTAGATATACATATCAGGATCTTTCCAACATCCTGTGCTTGCCAAAGGATAAATATAAAAAGGAAAGGTGAAGATCACCATGACTCTTGCATATAATAATAAAAGATAGGCCCTTCGCAGAGGGAAGCAGAGGTTGCCATGCGCTTTCAGGGTTGGATGCACAAAATCTTAATGCGAAAGAACATCACTTTATATTGCCCCTTGTGATATGAACCTTTATTATGCAGCCCGTCGCTTTTATTTCTTCCACATCACAAGATCGTATAAAGCTTATTTCCTCCACATCAATCAATCATACATATTTAGAGAGCAATTTTTATTGCTTGCACCGATGACAACTTACTTGAAGGATCTTACTCAATCCATAGGTAGGTATGGTGGACTCTCATGGCAAAACTGGTTTAAGGGTATTTGGAAGCACAAGTAGTACCTCTACTTGGTGCAAAGAATTTGGCTAGCATGAGGGGGAAAGGCAAGCTCAACATGTTGGATGATCCATGACAATATACTTTATCTCAGATATAAGAAAACATAACCCATTACGTTGTCTTCCTTGTCCAACATCAACTCTTTAACATGTCATGTTTTAATGTGTGCTCCCAATCATAAAAGATGTCCCAGATAGTATATTTATATGTGAAACATCTCTTTCTTTATTACTTCCTATTAATTGCAACGATGACCAAAGCTATGTTTGTCAATTCTCAACAATTTTTAATCATCATACTCTTTCTATGTGAAGTCATTACTCTCAATAAGATCAATATGATCTCTTTGTTTCTTTTTATTTATTTTCTCTTTTCTTTTATTCACTCAAGATCATAGCAAGATAATCAAGCCCTTGACTCAACACTAATCTTTATTATATAGCTCACGGACTCGATTACATAGAGGGATCATAAAGCAAAACTCAAAACTAGATCATACCAAAACTTTTATTCTACTAGATCAAGATACTACTAATAGGATCGAACTAACAAAAAACGGTAAAAATAGGAGTGTGATGGTGATACGATACCGGGGCACCTCCCCCAAGCTTGGCAGTTTCCAAGGGGAGTGCCCATACCCATGTGATTATGTCTCCTTTCTTTGGTGAAGGGATTGTTGATGATGTAGGCTTGTCGTCCATCTTCCAAGGTATAGGCTCGCCATCATAGAAGGATGATCGAGTCTCCGGGAGCCTTAAATCTGCAGCCAAACTCATCCTCTTGAATCTATATTCATACTCACAGTTTTGGTTTTGCAGGTCATAGATTTGGGCTTAGAGGTGCTCGATTTTCTCGTGGAGCTTGAAGATAGCCTCCCCAATGTCCTTGGCATCCAGCTTGTGGTTGTTGGTGAACTCCGTGATCATTATGTGATTGGAGTCAAGTCCACGCTCCACCATCTCCTGGCACTTGAATACTTGTTGCTCCATTGCTTCAAGCCTTGTCTCCACGCTTCCGGTCCTCCGTGGTCCCTCAACTTCACGGACGTGCAGCACCCCCTCACGCATCTCAATGGTTTGAGGGTGTTGCAGCACCTCTGCGAGGTAGGGGTTGATGACCTTCTCGAAGAACTTGTCCTTGCGGGCACTTGGAGACATCATGATGATCTAGATCTGTTAGAAAAATAGCTCGAAACAAGAACAGAGGATATTTGCGTGATACAGGAGTCAAAACCTTTGGGAGATTATATAATGAATTTTTACCGACCAAAATACGTATCATGCAAGAAAACGGAGTCCGGAGAGCACACGAGATGCCCACGAGGTATGGGGGTGCGCCCAGTAGGGTAGGGCGCGCCCTCCACCCTCGTGGAGGCCTCGTGTCCTTCCCGGACTGCTTCTTATTTTTTTATTTTTCTAAATATTCCAGAACGGAGAAATATTGCCATAAAAACTGTTTTGGAGTCGGTTTACTTACCATACCACATACCTATTCCTTTTCGGAGTCTGAAACGTTCCGGAAAGTGTCCTTATGTATTCCTCCGGGGTTACGGTTTCAATAACATTGGTTTCAACATTTATAGGATTACCTGAGATATAGTGTTTGATTCTTTGACCGTTCACCACCTTCGGATTTGTGCCTTCGAAGTTGTTGATTTTTATGGCACCGGAACGATAGACCTCCTCGATAACGTAAGGGCCTTCCCATTTAGAGAGATGTTTTCCTGCAAAAAATCTTAAATGAGAGTTGTATAGCAATACATAATCACCTACATTGAACTCACGATTTTGTATCCTTTTTTCATGCCATCTTTTAACTTTTTCTTTAAACAACTTGCCATTTTCATAAGCTTGGGTTCTCCATTCATCAAGTGAGCTAATATCAAATAACCTCTTCTCACCGGCAAGTTTGAAATCATAATTGAGCTCTTTAATAGCCCAATATGCCTTATGTTCTAGTTCGAGAGGTAAGTGACATGCTTTTCCATAAACCATTTTATACGGAGACATACCCATAGGATTTTTATATGCAGTTCTATAGGCCCATATTGCATCATCAAGTTTCTTGGAGCAATTCGTTCTAGATCTATTAACAGTCTTTTGCAAAATTAATTTGAGCTCTCTATTACTCAATTCTACTTGACCACTAGACTATGGGTGATAAGGAGATGCAATTCTATGATTAACATCATATTTAGCAAGCATTTTAAGGAAAGCACCATGAATAAAATGTGAACCACCATCAGTCATTAAATATCTAAGGAGTCCAAACCTCGGAAAAATAACTTCTTTAAGCATCTTAATAGAAGTGTTATGATCAACACTACTAGTTGGAATAGCTTCTACCCACTTAGTAACGTAATCAACAACAACTAAAAAATGTGTGTAACCATTAGAGGCAGGAAAAGGTCCCATATAATCAAAGCCCCAAACATCAAATGGTTCAATAACAAGTGAATAATTCATAGGCATTTCTTGACGTCTACTAATATTACCAATTCTTTGACATTCATCACAAGATAAGACAAACTTACGGGCATCCTTGAAGAGAGTAGGCCAATAAAAACCGGATCGCAATACCTTATGTGCAGTACTATCTCCAGCGTGATGTCCTCCATAAGCCTCGGAGTGACACTTGCGTAGGATCTGTTCCTGTTCATGCTCAGGTACACAACGTCTAATAACACCATCTACTCCTTCTTTATAAAGATGTGGGTCATCCAAAAAGTAATGTCTCAAATCATAGAAAAACTTTTTCTTTTGCTGGTATGTGAAACTAGGTGGTATAAATTTAGCAATGATGTAATTAGCATAATCAGCATACCATGGAGCAGTACGAGAAGGATTTATGACATTTAATTGCTCATCAAGAAAGCTATCATCGATAGGTAGTGGGTCATCAAGAACATTTTTTAACCTAGACAAGTTGTCTGCAACGGGGTTCTCAGCTCCCTTTCTATCAACAATATGCATATCAAATTCTTGTAGCAAGAGAACCAATCTAACAATTCTAGGTTTAGCATCTTTCTTTTCCATAAGATATTTAATAGCAGCATGATCAGTGTGAATAGTTACTTTAGAGTCAACAATATAAGGTCTGAACTTATCACAAGCAAATACAACTGCTAAGAATTCTTTTTCAGTAGTAGCATAATTTCTTTGAGCATTGTCTAGAGTTTTACTAGCATATTGGATAACATTTAATTTCTTATCAACTCTTTGCCCTAGAACAACACCTACAACATAATCACTAGCATCACGCATAATTTCAAAGGGTAAATTCCAATCAGGTGGCTGAACAATAGGTGCAGAGATCAATGCTTTCTTAAGTATTTCAAATGCTTCTACACAATCATCATCAAAGACAAATGGTATATCTTTTGTAATAGATTAGTCGAGGCCGAGAGATTTTGAGAAGTCCTTAATGAACCTCCTATAAAACCGGGCGTGACCAAGGAAACTTCTTATACCTTTGATGTCCTTGGGACATGGCATCTTTTAATAGCATCGACCTTGGCTTTATCAACCTCAATACCTCTTCGTAAACTTTATGCCCCAAGACAATACCTTCATTAACCATAAAGTGGCACTTTTCCCAATTCACGAGAAGATTAGTTTCTTCATATCTCTGCAAAACTCGGTCAAGGTTGCTTAAGCAATCATCAAAAGAGGATCTGTAGACGGAGAAGTCGTCCATGAAAACCTCACAAATCTTTTCACAAAAGTCAGAGAATATAGCCATCATGCATCTTTGAAAGGTAGCAGGTGCATTAGATAAACTAAAAGGCCTACGTCTATAAGCAGAAGTACCAAAAGGGCAAGTAAAAGTAGTCTTTGATTGATCATTGGCTGACACAGGTATTCGGGAGAAACCAGAATAACCATCTAGAAAGCAAAAATGTGTATGTTTGGATAGTCTTACTAGCATTTGATCGATAAAAGGTAGGGGGTAATGATCTTTTTTAGTAGCCTTATTTAATTTGCGAAAATCAATTACCATCCTATAACCTGTAATAATTCTTTGCAGGATCAACTCATCTTTATCATTAGGAACGACGATAATACCTCCCTTCTTAGGGACACAATGGACAGTACTTACCCACTGACTATCAACAACGGGATAAATTATACCTGCCTCAAGGAGCTTTAGTATTTCTTTTCTTACCACTTCCTTCATCTTAGGATTCAACCGTCGTTGATGATCACGAACTGGTTTGGCATCTTCCTCCAAATTTATTTTATGTTGACATAGAGTGGGACTAATGCCCTTAAGATCATCAAGAGTATATCCAATAGCAGCACGGTGCTTCTTCAGAGTTTTCAATAATCTCTCTTCTTCATGCTCTGAAAGGTTGGCACTAATAATAACAGGATATATCTTTTTCTCATCAAGATAAGCATATTTAAGAGTATCAAGTAACGGTTTAAGCTCAAACACGGGATCACCCTTGGGTGGAGGAGGATCCCCTAGGATTTCAACAGGTAAATTGTGTTTCAGGATGGGTTCCTGTTTAAAGAATACTTCATCTATTTCCCTTCTTTCATTCATAAACATATCATTTTCATGGTCTATCAAATATTGTTCTAAAGGATCACTAGGAGGTACATCAATAGAAGCAAGACCAATTATTTCGTCCTTAATAGGCAATTCCTCTTCACGGTGTTGTCTACTAAATTTAGAAAAATTAAACTCATGAGACATATCACCCAAACCAATAGTAACAACATCCTTTTCGCAGTCTATCCTAGCATTAACAGTGTTCAAGAAGGGTCTACCAAATATAATGGGGCAAAAGCTATCTTGTGGGGAACCAAGAACAAGAAAATCAGCAGGATATTTAGTTTTCCCACACAAGACTTCAACATCTCTAACAATTCCAATGGGTGATATCGTATCTCTATTGGCAAGTTTAATTGTGACATCAATATCTTCTAACTCAAAGGGGTGCAATATCATGCATAATTTCTTTGTATAAGTCAAAAGGTATTGCACTAGAACTAGCACCCATATCACATAAGCCATGATAACAATGATCTCCTATTTTAACAGAAATAACAGGCATGCCTACCACAGGTCTATGTTTATCTTTAGCACATGGTTTGGAAATTCTAGCAGTTTCATCACAGAAATAAATAACATGCCCATCAATATTATCAGCCAAGAGATCTTTAACAATAGCAATATTAGGTTCAACTTTGATTTGCTCAGGAGGTGTATAAGTTCTAATATTGCTTTTACGAACCACAGTTGAAGCTTTAGCATGATCCTTTATCCTAACAGGGAAAGGTGGTTTCTCAACATAAGAAGTAGGAACAATAGGATCATTATAAGTGATAGTCTTTTCTTCAAGTGCAACTACTTTTACTTCTATGGGAGGATGATATTTAAACCACTTCTTCTTAGGGAGATCAATGTGAGCAGCAAAAGATTCACAGAAAGAAGCTACTATCTCGGAGTCAAGTCCATATTTAGTGCTAAACTTACAGAAAACATCGGTATCCATAAAAGATTTAACACAATCATACTTAGGTGTCATACCTGACTCCTTACCTTCGTCGAGGTCCCAATCTTCAGAGTTGCGTTTAATTCTATCCAATAAATCCCATTTGAATTCAATAGTCTTCATCATAAAAGAGCCAACACAAGAAGTATCGAGCATGGTGCTATTGTTATCAGAAAGCCGAGCATAAAAACTTTGAATAATTATTTCTCTTGGAAGCTCATGATTGGGGCATGAATACAACATTGATTTAAGCCTCCCCAAGCTTGAGCGATGCTTTCTCCTTCGCGAGGCCAAAAATTATATATATAATTACGATCACGACGAACAAGATGCATAGGATAAAATTTCTGGTGAAATTCCAATTTCAATCGTTTGTAGTTCCATGATCCCGTATCATCACATAGCCTATACCATGTCAATGCATCTTACTTCAAAGATAAAGTGAAGACCTTCTTCTTAACAAAATCACCGGGTATACCTGCAAGCTTAAATAATCCACAAACTTCATCCACATAGATTAGGTGCTTATCAGGATGCTTTGTTCCATCTCCTGCAAATGGATTAGCTAGCAGTTTTTCTAACATACCCGAAGGAATTTCAAAGTAGACATTTTCATCTTCAGTAGGTTCAGTAGGTTGAGGAGAAACTCTTTGCTCTACTGGTCGGGGTGAAGATACCCCGAACAAGCCCCTCAGAGGATTACTTTCCATAATAACAAGTGACAGTAAATTTCAGCACACTATATAAAATTTTCCTTACCAAATTCCACCTACCAAAGGCGCTTCACTCCCCGGCAACGACGTCAGAAAAGAGTCTTGATGACCCACAAGTATAGGGGATATGTAGTAGCCCTTTCGATAAGTAAGAGTGTCGAACCCAACGAGGAGCTGAAGGACATGATAAGCGGTTTTCAACAAGGTATTCTCTGCAAGCACTGAAATAATAGGTAACAGATAGTTTTGTGATAGGATAATTTGTAACGAGCAACAAGTAACAAAAGTAAATAAATTGCAGGAAGGTGGCCCAATCCTTCTTGTAGCAAAGGACAAGCCTAGACAAACTCTTATATAGAGAAAAGCGCTCCCGAGGACACATGGGAATTATCGTCAAGCTAGTTTTCATCATGTTCATATGATTCGCGTTCGGTACTTTGATAATTTGATATGTGGGTGGACCGGTGCTTGGGTGCTGTTCTTACTCGAACAAACCTCCCACTTATGATTAAGCTGCATTGCAAGCATCCGCAACAAAAAAAAAGTATTAAGGTAAACCTAGCCATAGCATGAAACATATGGATCCAAATCAGCCCCTTACGAAGCAACACATAAACTAGGGTTTAAGTTTACATCACTCTAACAACCCATCATCTACTTATTACTTCCCAATGCCTTCCTCTAGGCCCAAATAATGGTGAAGTGTTATGTAGCTCGACATTCACATAACACCACTAGAGGAGAGACAACATACATCTCATCAAAATATCGAACGAATACCAAATTCACATGACTACTAATAGCAAGACTTCTCCCATGTCCTTAGGAACAAACGTAACTACTCACAAAGCATATTCATGTTCATAATCAGAGGAGTATTAATATTCATATAGGATCTGAACATATGATCTTCCACCAAATAAACCAACTAGCATCAACTACAAGGAGTAATCAACACTACTAGAAACCTATAGGTACCAATCCCAGACTTGGAGACAAGAATTGGATACAAGAGATGAACTAGGGTTTGAGAGGAGATGGTGCTGGTGAAGATGTTGATGGAGATTGCCCTCTCCCGATGAGAGGAGCGTTGGCGATGACGATGCCGATGATTTCCCCCTCTCGGAGGGAAGTGTCCTCGATAGAACAGCTCTGCTGGAGCCCTAGATTGGTTCCGCCAAAGTTCCGCCTCGTGTCGGCGGAGTCTCGTCCCGAAAGCTTGCTTGTGATTTTTCTTCAGGCGAAAGACTTCATATAGCAGAAGATGGGCATCATAGGGCCAACAAGGGGCCCACGAGGCAGGGGGCGCGCCCCCACCCTCGTGGCTAGGTGGGGGCCCCCTGACGTACTTCTTCCGCTCAATATTTTTTATTATTTCCAAAATAACTTTCGTGGAGTTTCAGGACTTTTGGAGTTGTGCAGAATAGGTCTCTAATATTTGCTCCTTTTCCAGCCTAGAATTCCAGCTGCCGGCATTCTCCCTCCTTATGTAAACCAAGTAAAATAAGATAGAATATGCATAAGTATCTTGACATAATGTGTAGTAACAGCCCATAATGCAATAACTATTGATATAAAAGCATGATGCAAAATGGACGTATCACATCCCCAAGCTTAGGCTCTTACATCCTTCCTTCATCCATTGTAAGATAACCCAAAACTTGAAAACTTCAATCACACAAAACTCAACAGAACTTTCGTGAGATCCGTTAGTATAAGAAAGCAAACCACTACTATAAGTGTTGTATCAAACCAATTCATATTTTGTTTTTGTATTATATCGACTGTATTCCAACTTTTCTATGGCAAAAACTCATCAAAGAAAACCATAGAGCCATCAAAATAAGCACACAACAGAAAGAAAACAGAATCTGTCAAAGCAGAACAGTCTGTAGTAACCTGACTTTGGCGAATACTTATGCAAATCCAAAAATTCTACCAAAATAGGAAGACCAGGATAATTTGTATATTAATCGTCTGCAAAAATAATCAGAGCAAAACCTCTTTTCTGTGATTTATGAAAATTGTTTTCGTGAGCACAAAGTTTCTGTCATTTTCAGCAAGATCCTATAGACTTTACTTGGCACAAACACTAATTATAACATAAAAAGCACAATCATGCCAGTAGCATAATTGTGTAAATACACAAGAACAGAAAGCAAAAAGCAAAAATAATTTTTGTTCATTGGGTTGCCTCCCAGCAAGCGCTATAGTTTTACACCCTTAGCTAGGCATAATATTTCAACGATGCTCACACAACAGCTAATAATCAAAACACAAAGAGAGCATCATGAAACATGTGACAAACACATTTAAGTCTAACATACTTCCTATGCATAGGAATTTTATAGGAAAATAAATTATCAAGACAAGAAACATCTAGCATATGCAAAGGAGAGGAATAAAACATTGACAATCTCAACACAACAAGAGGAAATTTAATAACATGAAAATTTCTACAACCATATTTTCCTTTCTCATAATAATTATATGTAGGATCATAATCAAATTCAATAATATAACTACCATATAAAATTTTCTCTTTATGATCCACATGCATGCAAAGTTGACACTCTTCCAAAATAGTGGGATTATCATCAAATAAAGTCATCACCTCTCCAAACCCACTTTCATAAAAAAATAATAAGATTGAACACTCTCCAAATATGTGGGATTATTTTTAGCTAAAGTTGATACTCTTCCAAAACCACTTTCAATATTATCGCAAACATATTCATCATGAGGCTTAAATAAATTTTCATGATCATAAGAAACATTATCACCCCAATCGTGATCATTGCAATAAGTAGCGGACATGACAAAACAAGCATCCCCAAGCTTGAGGTTTTGCATATTATTAGCACAATTGACATTAATAGAATTTATAGTAAAGTTATTGCAATCATGCTTTTCAATCAAGGAGCTATCATGAATTACTTCATAAATTTCTTCATCACAATTTTCAGATTCACGAATCTGAAGCAAAACTTCATAGAGATAATCAAGTGCACTCAAATCACTAGCAATTGGTTCAACATAATTAGATCTCTGAAAAAGATTAACTAGTGGATGAGGATCCATAACTAATTGATTCAAAGCAATAGTCTAGTTTTGACATAATAATTTAGATGCATATCAACAAGCAACCATGTCTTTCAAAATATCAATGCTAAAACAAGTTATCCCTAGCCCGTCATGCTCAAACATTGATCCATTCATGAAACACACTCGAATATTAACTACACCCAATACTTGAGCACGATCATATTGCCTCTTAGTTTGTGCTTTTATAAGAGAAGATGGAGACTCAAATTTCAAAATAAAAATTGCATAAAGTAAAAGAAAGGCCCTTCGCAGAGGGAAGTAGGGATTTGTAGAAGTGCCAGAGCCCAAAGCGAAAAATTAGAGATAAAAATATTTTGGGAGGTGTATCCATCCCACCAACAAAAACGACGTAGAGCTACGAACACTTTCCATGCTAGATATGCCATAGGCGGTTCCCAAACAGAAAATAAAGGTTATTTCTTTTTCCACCATTCTTTCACTTTCCATGGCTAGCCGTATCCACGGGTGCCTTCCATACCAACACTTTCCAAGGAATTTATTACTTGACAACATAAAGTAAATTCATTTTTTCATTTTGGGATTGGGCATCCCTAAAACCTTTGCCTTACTCTCGTGCAATGACAAGTGAATAAACACTCATATTGAGAATAACACATCTAGCATGGAAAATATTAGCCACCCGTTACCGTTCCGCGAGCGAAACAAACACACAAAAAAGAAGTTTATTTTGAAAATTAGAGATGACACATGCAAATTTGCTTAGAACGGCAAAAGAATACCGCATATAGGTAGATATAGTGGACTCATGTGGCAAAACAGGTTTAGAGGATTTTGGATGCACAAGTAGAGATCATACTTGGTGCAAAATGAAGGCTAGCAAAAAGATTGAGAAGCGACCAACCAAGAAACGAACAATCTCATAAGCAAGCATTAAGCATAATTAACACCGAATAATGCACTACAAGTAGGATATAATTTTCATTGCATGATTATTGACTTTCGTGCATGTATAGGGAATCACAAACCTTAGCTCCAATATTCTTACTAGGGCACAATTACTCATCAACATAACTCACATTTCACATCATCATATCTCAAAACTATTACTAAGAATCAAGTTTATTTTGTCCAATGATCTTCATGACATTTTTTACTTTATCCTTCTTGGATGTCTATCATTTTGGGACTAATTTTTATGTGTTGCTTTTCATAAGCTCAAACAAATATAAGTGAAGATCAGGAGCATAACAATTTTTCTTTCTCTCAAAATAATTTAAGTGAAGCAAGAGAGAATTTCTTCAAAATTTTACTAACTCTCAAATAAAGCTAAGTGAAGCAAGAGAGTATTTCTTCAAAAATAACAAAGCACACCGTGCTCAAAAAGATATAAGTGAAGCACTAGAGCAAGTCCTAGCTCATAAAAGATTTAAGTGAAGCATAGAGAGTAATTCTAACAAGTAATGATATAATTTTGGCTCTCTCAAATAGGTGTGTCCAGCAAGGATTGATGACTTAAAACACAAAATAAAACAAGCAAAGACACATATCATACAAGACGCTCCAAGCAAAACACATATCATGTGACGAATAAAAATATGATCTCGAGTAAAATACTGATAGTTGTTGGAAGAAAGCGGGGATGCCACTCGGGGGCATCCCCAAGCTTAGTTGGTTGTTCATTCTTGGATAATAGCTTGGGATGCCGAGGCATTCTGATGACCCACAAGTATAGGGTATCTATCGTAGCCCTTTCGAAAGTAAGAGTGTCTTACCCAACGAGGAGCAGAAGGAAATGATAAGCGGTTTTCAGCAAGGTATTCTCTGCAAGCACTGAAATAATAGGTAACAGATAGTTTTGTGATAGGATAATTTGTAACGAGCAACAAGTAACAAAAGTAAATAAAGTGCAGCAAGGTGGCCCAATCCTTCTTGTAGCAAAGGACAAGCCTAGACAAACTCTTATATAGAGAAAAGCGCTCCCGAGGACACATGGGAATTATCGTCAAGCTAGTTTTCATCACGTTCATATGATTCGGGTTTGGTACTTTGATAATTTGATATGTGGGTGGACCGGTGCTTGGGTGCTGTTCTTACTTGAACAAGCCTCCCACTTATGATTAACCTCCATTGCAAGTATCCGCAACTACAACAAAAGTATTAAGGTAAACCTAACCATAGCATGAAACATATGGATCCAAATCAGCCCCTTACGAAGCAACGCATAAACTAGGGTTTAAGCTTCTGTCACTCTAGCAACCCATCATCTACTTATTACTTCCCAATGCCTTCCTCTAGGCCCAAATAATGGTAAAGTGTTATGTAGTTGACGTTCATATAACACCACTAGAGGAGGGACAACATACATCTCATACAAATATCAAACGAATACCAAATTCACATGACTACTAACAGCAAGACTTCTCCCATGTCCTCAGGAACAAATGTAACTAATCACAAAGCATATTCATGTTCATAATCAGAGGAGTATTAATATGCATACAGGATCTGAACATATGATCTTCCACCAAATAAACCAACTAGCATCAACTACAAGGAGTAATCAACACTACTAGCAACCTACAGGTACCAATCCCAGACTTGGAGAAAAGAATTGGATACAAGAGATGAACTAGGGTTTGGGAGGAGATGGTGCTGGTGAAGATGTTGATGGAGATTGCCCTCTCCCGATGAGAGGAGCGTTGGTGATGACGATGGCGATGATTTCCCCCTCCCGGAGGGAAGTGTCCCCGGCAGAACAGCTCTGCCGGAGCCCTAGATTGGTTCCGCCAAGGTTCCGCCTCGTGGCGGTGGAGTCTCGTCCCGAAAGCTTGCTTATGATTTTTCTTTGGGCGAAAGACTTCATATAGCAGAAGATGGGCATCAGAGGGCCAACAGGGGGCCCACGAGGCAGGGGGCGCGCCCAGGGGGTAGGGCGCGCCCCCACCCTCGTGCCCTGGTGGGGGCCCCCCCTGACGTACTTCTTCCGCTCAATAGTTTTTATTATTTCTAAAAATAACTTTCGTGGAGTTTCAGGACTTTTGGAGTTGTGCAGAATAGGTCTCTAATATTTGCTCCTTTTCCACTGAACTCCAGTACGGCATTCTCCCTCCTTATGTAAACCTTGTAAAATAAGATAGAATAGGCATAAGTATTGTGACATAATGTGTAGTAACAGCCCATAATGCAATAACTATCGATATAAAATCATGATGCAAAATGGACGTATCACATCCCCAAGCTTAGGCTCTTATATCCTTCCTTCATCCATCGTAAGATAACCCAAAAATTGAAAACTTCAATCACACAAAACTCAACAAAACCTTCGTGAGATCCATTCATATTTTGTTTTTGTATTATATCTACTGTATTCCAACTTTTCTATGGCAAAAACTCATCAAAGAAAACCATAGAGCCATCAAAATAAGCACACAACAGAAAGAAAACAGAATCTGTCAAAGCAGAACAGCCTGTAGTAACCTGACTTTGGCGAATACTTCTGTAACTGCAAAAATTCTACCAAAATAGGAAGACCAGGGTAATTTGTATATAAATCTTCAGCGAAAAGAATCAGAGCAAAAACTCTTTTCTGTGATTTATGAAAATTGTTTTCGTGAGCACAAAGTTTCTGTCATTTTCAGCAAGATCAAACAACTTATCGCTCAAGAAGATCCTATAGACTTTACTTTGCACAAACACTAACTATAGCATAAAAAGCACAATCATGCCAGTAGCATAATTGTGTAAATACACAAGAAAAGAAAGCAAAAAGTAAAAATAAATTTTCTCTTTATGATCCACATGCATGCAAAGTTGACACTCTTCCAAAATAGTGGGATTATCATCAAATAAAGTCATCACCTCTCCAAACCCACTTTCATAAAAAAAAATTCATAAGATTGAACACTCTCCAAATATGTGGGATTATTTTTAGCTAAAGTTGACACTCTTCCAAACCCACTTTCAATATTATCGCAAACATATTCATCATGAGGCTTAAATAAATTTTCAAGATAATAAGAAACATTATCACCCCAATCGTGATCATTGCAATAAGTAGCGGACATGACAAAACAAGCGTCCCCAAGCTTGGGGTTTTGCATATTATTAGCACAATTGACATTTATAGAATTTATAGTAAAATTATTGCAATCATGCTTTTCATTCAAGGAGCTATCATGAATTACTTCATAAATTTCTTCATCATAATTATCAGATTCACGAATCTCAAGCAAAACTTCATAGAGATAAGCAAGTGCACTCAAATCACTAGCAATTGGTTCAACATAATTAGATCTCTTAAAAAGATTAACTAGTGGATGAGGATCCATAACAGGATATTTTTATCAAGCGAAGATGCAAGAAAATAGAAGACACATGGTCACACAAGCAAACAAAAGATCAAATGAGAAAAAGACGAACGAAAACGAGGGGCAAATAAAACGGCAAATTTTTGTGAAGTGGGGGAGAGGAAAATGAGAAGCAAATGGAAAATAATGTAAATTTCAAGGAGTTGAGATTTGTGATTCGGAACCTAGTATATGTTGAAGATCCTCCCCGGCAGCGGCGCCAGATAATTCCCTTGATGAAGTTTGCCAATACTACGTCGGTGTTTTCCCCAAGAGGAGAGGATGATGTAGCACAGCAACGGTAGGTATTTCCCCCAGTAATGAAACAAGGTTATCGAACCAGTAGGAGAACCAAGCAACACAACGTAAACAACCCGTGCACACAAATAACAACACCTCGCAACCCGACGTGTTAAAGGGGTTGTCAATCCCTTTCGGGTAACGACGCCAGAAACGGTGCACGGACAGGAGAAGGTTGTAAAAGATTGAAATAATAGATCACAAATAAAATAAAGTGCAACAAGATATTTTTCTATTTTTGGTTTAATAGATCTGAATAAAAATGCAAAGGAAAAATAGATCGCAAGGCAAATATATGAGAAATAAGATCCGAGGGCCGTAGGTTTCACTAGTGGCTTCTCTCGAGAAAAATAACAAACGGTGGGTGAACAAATTACTGTTGGGCAATTGATAGAACTTCAAATAATTATGACGATATCCAGGCAATGATCATTACATAAGCATCATGTCCAAGATTAGTAGATTGGCTCCTGCCTGCATGGCTGCATCTACTACTATTACTCCACACATCAACTGCTATCCAGCATGCATCTAGTGTATTAAGTTCATGAAAAAATGGAGTAATGCAATAAGAAATATGACATGATGTAGACAAGATCTGTTTATCTATATGGCGGTAGATATAGATCTCGTCTTTTTATCCTTAGTAGCAACGATACATACGTGTCGGTTCCCCTTCTGTCACTAGGATCAAGCACCATAAGATCGAACACACTACCGGGCACCTCTCCCCATTGCAAGATAAATAGATCAAGTTGGCCAAACAAAACCCAAATATCGAAGAAGAAATACGAGGCTATTAGAGATCATGCATATAAGAGATCAAAGAAACTCAAATAAATTTCATGGTTATAAAAAGATATAACTGATCATAAACTCGAAGTTCATCAGATCCCAACAAACACACTGCAAAAGACTTACATCATGTGGATCTCCAAGAGTTCATTGTATTGAGAATCAAAAGAGAGAGAGGAAGCCATCTAGCTACTAACTACGGACCCGAAGGTCTATAAAGAACTACTCACGCATCATCGGAGAGGCACCAATGGAAGTGGTGAACCCCTTCGTGATGGTGTCTAGATTGGATCTGGTGGTTCTGGAGTCTGCTGCGGCTGTATGAATATTTCATTGACTCCCCTAGGGTTTGTTGATTTTGTGGGTATTTATAGAGCAAAGAGGCGTTCCGGGGGGCACCCGAGGTGGGCACAACCGCCCAGGGCATGCCTGGGCCTCCTGGCGTGCCCTTGTGGGTTGTGCCCCCTCGGGGCACCCCCAGGTGCAACTAGGGCCCATTGCCTTCCTTCTGGCCCATAAAAAATCATCGTGGAGTTTCATGGCATTTGGACTTCATCTGATATTGATTTCCTGCGCTATAAAAAACATGGAAAAAACAGCAACTGGTACTTGGCACTATGTCAATAGGTTAGTCCCAAAAATTGATATAAAATGACTGTGAAATGATTATAAAACATCCAAGATTGATAATAAAACAACATGGAACAATAAAAAATTATAGATACATTGTAGACGTATCACTTCTTCATAGTTCGTAGGTTCGCCTTGGTCTAGTAACATGACTTCCAGAACAGGATTATCGTACCACTCTGGTGTGGATCATGCTCTTGTTGACCTATGAGGTTCTGTGGCAGCTTGATCTGAAGTTTCATGATCATTATCATTTGCTTCCTCTCTAGTTGGTGTAGGCATCACAGGAACGGTTTTGGTAATGTGCTACTTTCCAATTCGAGAGAAGGTACAATTACCTCCTCAAGTTCTACTTTCCTCCCGCTTACTTCTTTTGAGAGAAATTCCTTCGCTAGAAAGGTTCCGTTCTTGGCAACAAAGATCTTGCCTTCGGATCTGTGGTAGAAGGTGTACCCAATTGTTTCCTTAGGGTATCCTATGAAGACGCACTTCTTCGATTTGGGTTCGAGCTTATCAAGCTGAAGCCTTTTGACATAAGTGTCGCGACCCCAAACTTTAAGAAACGATGGCTTACGTTTCTTGCCAAACAATAGTTCATACGGTGTCGTCTCAACGGATTTAGATGGTGCCCTATTTAACGTGAATGCGGCTGTCTCTAATGCATAACCCCCAAATGATAGTGGTAAATCGGTAAGAGACATCATAGAACACACCATATCTAATAAAGTACGGTTACGCCATTCGGACACACCATTACGCTGTGGTGTTCCAGGTGGAGTGAGTTGTGAAACAATTCCACATTGTTTTAAATGAACGACAAACTCGTAACTCAAATATTCGCCTCCGCAATAAGATCGTATAAACTTTATTTTCTTGTTATGATGATTCTCCACTTCACACTGAAATTCTTTGAACTTTTCAAATGCCTCAGACTTGTGTTTCATCAAGTAGATATATCCATACCTACTCAAATCATCTTTGAAGGTCAGAAAATAACGATGCCCGTCACATGCCTCAAAACTCATTGGACCGCATACATCGGTATGTATTATTCCCAATAAGTCTTTAGCTCGCTCCATTGTTCCGGAGAACGGAGTTTTAGTCATCTTGCCCATGAGGCATGGTTTGCAAGTATCAAATAATTCATAATCAAGTGATTCCAAAAGTCCATCTAGATGGAGTTTCTTCATGCGCTTTACACCAATATGACCTAAACGGCAGTGCCACAGCAAGTATGTTGCACTATCATTATCAACTTTGCATCTTTTGGCATCAATATTATGAATATGTGTATCACTACTATCAAGATTCAACAAGAATAGACCACTCTTCAAGGGTGCATGACCATAAAAGATATTATTTATATAAATAGAACAACCATTATTATTTGACTTAAATGAATAACCTTCTCGCAATAAACAAGATCCAGATATAATGTTCATGCTCAACGCTGGCACCAAATAATAATTATTGAGGTCTAAAACTAATCCCGAAGGTAGATGTAGAGGTAGCGTGCCAACGGCGATCACATCGACCTTGGAACCATTCCCGAGGCGCATCATCACCTCATCCTTAGGCAATCTTCGTTTATTCCGGAGCTCCTATTTCGAGTTACGAATATGAGCAACCGAACTAGTATCAAATACCCAGGCGCTGCTACGAGCATTAGTAAGGTACACATCAATAACATGTATATCAAATGTACCTTTGTTCACTTTTCCATCCTTATTATCTATTTGGGGCAGTTCCGCTTCCAGTGACCAGTCCCTTTGCAATACAAGCACTCAGGTTCAGGCTTGGGTCCAGTTTTGGGCTTCTTCTCGGGAGTTCCCTTTCTTTCCCTTGCCCCTTTTCTTGAAACTAGTGTCTTGTTAACCATCAACACTTGATGCTCCTTCTTGATTTCTACCCCCGCGGCCTTAAGCATCACGAAGAACTCAGGAATCGTTTTATTCATCCCTTGCATATTTTAGTTCATCACGAAGCATTTGTAGATTGGTGGCAGTGATTGAATAACTCTGTCAATAACATAATCAACTGGAGTATCAACTCCTAGCTGAGTCAAGTGATTATAATACCTATACATTTTGAGTATGTGTTCACTGACAGAACTGTTCCCCTCCATCTTGCAGCTATAGAACTTGTTGGAGACTTCATATCTCTCAACCCGGGCATTTGCTTGTAATATTAGCTTCAACTCCTGGAACATCTCATATGCTCCATGATGTTCAAAACATCTTTGAAGTCCCGGTTCTAAGATGTAAAGCATGGCACACTGAACTATTGAGTAGTCATCAGATCGAGTTTGTCGACGCGTTCATAACATCGACTTGAGCTCTCACCAGGCATTTCACCTAGCGGTGCATCAAGGACATAATTCTTCTGTGCAACAGTGAGGATAATCGTCAAGTTATAGACCCCGTCTGTGTAGTTGCTACCATCATCTTTCAACTTAGCTTTCTCTAGGAGCGATTAAAATTCAGGGGAACAGTAGCTCGGGCCATTGATCTACAACATAGATATGCAAAACTATAAGACTAAGTTCATGATAAATTAAGTTCAATTAATCAAATTACTAATGGACTCCCACTTAAATAAACATCCCTCAAGTTATCTAAGTGATACTGATCCAAATCAACTAACCCATGTCCGATCATCACGTGAGATGGGGTAGTCATCAATGGTGAACATCTCCATGTTGATCATATCTACTATATGAATCACGTTCGGCCTTTCGGTCTCTAGTGTTCCGAGACCATGTTTGTACATGCTAGTCTCGTCAAGTTTAACCCAAGTATTCTGCATGTGCAAAACTACCTTACACCCGTTGTATGCGAACATAGAGTCTATCACACCTGATCATCACGTGGTGCTTCGAAACGACGAACTTTGGCAACGGTGCATACTCGGGGATGTCGGTGTTCTGGAAACCGGGGTACCAAGACTTTCCTGCCTGTGTCCCACGACGTGGCTCCATCAACGGCCTGGAACGTCCCATCTTCAGCATCAACAATACAAGACCCTCGCGAGGGGCCAAGCCTCATGAGGCGGACGACGCCAAGAACTATAGAGGGAGCGGCCTCCCTAGGCCGGTTCCTGAGGAGCGGAGATTCCTATGCGGGTGCTCACCTCATGAGGTTAAGGTGACGCAAGCCATGACGACCAAGGCCATACGGGCGCCAGTGGGCGCAGTACATCAGGTTTCCTCTTTGGTGCTAAGGATGCAAGCACAGGCGCAGTGTCCCGAGGAATCAGCCAAAGTTTTCCATTTCCGTGCTACAAGACCAAGACCGCCAGGACGGTAGGACGGAGGTCATCGTCGAGCCCACCATGGCGTCACGGCCAGAAGCTTTGTAGGTGAAGACCACCTTTTGCCGGGATAGGATGTACTATTTGTCTCCCTTCAAGTTTGGCCGTTGTGGAATCCCTTCCCGCCTTCGTTTTGGGGGAAGAGGACCAAGGCCACTATAAATATAGCTTAGCCACCACCATAGAGGACGACGGATCGAGGAGACCATCCGAACCCTCACCATCTCACACCAACAAAAGAACAAGCCTCCTGAGGTTGCTCTTCCTATGTACTAGTTCGTCCTCAGCCCACCTCGAGGCTAATCCACCACAAAGCAGGAGTAGGGTATTACACCGCAAGGTGGCCCAAACCTGGGTAAACTACCGTGTCCCTTTCCTTTCCAGTTCATCGAGCTAGGCCGTGAGATCGATGGGTTAGCAGACTGGGGTGATTGAGCTCTTCGCACGCACCCCAGAGTCTGAATCTTTCTTGGATCTGTGGAGCCCCGAATCCGACAGGTGAGAACACTTTTATCTTGAAATTTAGTGAAGGGATCATCTTATAATGCTACCGCCGCTCCAACCAAAATAAGATGCATAATGGATAAACATCACATGCAATCGAAATATGTGACATGATATGGCCATCATCGTCTTGTGCTTTTGATCTCCATCTCCAAAGCATCGCCATGATCTCCATCGTCACCGGCTCTACACCTTGATCTCCATCATTGCGTCGGGGTCGTCTCGCCAACTATTGCTTCTACAACTATCGCTAACGCATAGTGATAAAGTAAAGCAATTACATGGTGCTTGCACTTCATACAATAAAGAGACAACCCTAAGGCTCATGCCGGTTGTCGATATTATAAAACATGATCGTCTCATACAACAACGTATATCACATCACGTCTTGACCATATCACATCACAACATGCCCTACAAAAACAAGTCAGACGTCCTATACTTTGTTGTTGCAAGTTTTACGTGGCTGCTACGGGTTTCTAGCAAGAACCGTTCTTACCTACGGCAAAAACCACAATGGCGATTTATCAAGTTTGCTGTTTTAACCTTCTTCGGCCACAGTCAAATTTGATTCAACTGAAGTAGGAGAAACACACACCCGCCAGCCACCTTTATGCAAAACTAGTTGCATGTCTACCGGTGGAACCGGTCTCATGTGCGTGGACATGTAAGGTTGGTCCGGGCCGCTTCATCCCACAAAACCGCCGAATCAAAATAAGACGTTGGTGGTAAGCAGTATGACTATGACTTCCCACAACTCTTTGTGTTCTACTGGTGCATATCATCTACGCATAGACCTGGCTCGGATGCCACTGTTGGGAAACGTTGCATGGAAAACAAAAAAAACTTCTATGCACACGCAAGACCTATCAAGGAGATGCATAGCAACGAGAGGCGCGAGTATGTCTACGTACCCTCGTAGACCGTAAGCGGAAGCGTTTGACAACGCGGTTGATGTAGTCGAACTTCTTCGCGTTCCAACCGATCGAGCACCAAACATACGACACCTCCGCGTTCAACACACGTTCAACTCGATGACGTCCTCCGCCTTTTTGATCCAGCAAGACGACATGGTAGCGGATGAGTTCTCGAAGCATGACGGCATGGTGACGGTGATGGTGAAGCTATCTCCGCAGGGCTTCGCATGAGCACCACGAAAATATGACCGGGGGTGTAAACGGTGGAGGGGGGCGCCGCACACAGCTAAGACAATGTTCTGGTGTAGTAGGCTCCCCCTCCCTCATATATATAGGTGGGAGGGAGGGGGGAGTGGCCAAGGGGCGCCCCAAGTAGGTCTGAATCCTAGTTGGGCTTGCCCTAGGCCGCACCCTTTCCTTCTTTTGGCCCCAAGGGGAAGGAAGGGGGAGGTGGCGCCCCCTTTCCGTTCTCCCACAAGGGGGAAAGGCGGGAGGAGGTGGCACCCCCCTTTCCTTCTTCTAGGGCCGACGACCAGGGAGAGGGTGCGCCAGCCCCTATGTGGGCTGGTGTGTGCTTCTCCTTGGCCCATTAGGCCCATAGACCTCACGGGGCCTCCCGGAACCCCTTCTAGTGATCCGATGACTACCCGATGCACTCCGAAACTATTCTGGTGTGTGAATACCATCATTTTATATATCAATCTTTACCTCTCGACCATTTAGAGACTCCTCGTCATGTCTGTGATCTCATCTGGGACGGCGAACAACATCCGGTCACCAAATCATATAACTCATATAACACTATACCGTCAACGAACATTAAGCGTGCGGACCCTACGGGTTCGAGAACTATGTAGACACCAAGACACCTCTCCGGTCAATAACCAATAGCGGAACCTGGATGCCCATATAGGCCCCTACATATTCTATGAAGTTCTTTATCGGTCGAACCATTATGACAACATACGTAATTCCCTTTGTCCATCGGTATGTTACTTTCCCGAGATTCGATCATCGGTATCTTCATACCTAGTTCAATCTCGTTACTGGCAAGTCTCTTTACTCGTTCCGTAATACATCATCCTGTAACTAACTCATTAGTCACTTGCTTGCAAGGCTTCTTATGATGTGTATTACCAAGAGGGCCCAGAGATACCTCTCCGATACTCAGAGTGACAAATCCTAATCTCGATCTATGCCAACTCAACATACACCTTCGAAGATACCTATAGAGCATCTTTATGATCACCTAGTTATGTTGTGACGTCTGATAGCACACAAGGTATTCCTCCGGTATCCGGGAGTTTCATAATCTCATAGTCGAAGGAATATGTATTTACATGAAGAAAGCAATAGCAATAAACTGAACGATCAATATGCTAAGCTAACAGATGGGTCTTGTCCATCACAACGTTCTCCTAATGATGTGATCCCGTTATCAAATGACAACACATGTCTATGGTTAGGAAACCTTAACCATCTTTGATCAATGAGCTAGTCTAGTAGAGGCTTACTAGGGACACGGTATTTGTTTATGTATTCACACATGTATTTAAGTTTTCGATCAATACAATTCTAGCATGAATAATAAACCTTTATCATGAATAAGGAAATATAAAATAAAAACTTTATTATTGCCTCTAGGGCATATTTCCTTCACTCGGGCCTATCGGAAACCTGGTGACTCACATTTTTGGGCTGGTCTCATGGCGGTAAAAAGGCACCTTTGCCGTTTTGGATCATTTGTGATAAATGACGGGTCGAAAATTCATTTCTGGGAAGACAACTAGCTAGGAAATGCCAGCCTCTGAGAACATTATCCTGCTTTATACCGCATTGTTCACAATAAGAATGATACTCTTGCACATGTCCTCAGTTCATCCCCGTCGAATATTTCTTTCAGGGGGGATTTGATTGGCCTCGTCAGATGTCATGGCAAAATCTGTTGTGCAGATTGGATTTGATTAACCTGACAAAAGGGCGGGATGTGTTCTGCTGGAACCTCGCTACATCTGGGTCCTTCACAGTCGACTCTTTGTACCATGTGCTTATGCATTCAAAGGTTTTTGGTGGATAATAACAAGAAAATTTGGAAGTCGGAGATTCCACTAAAATTTAAAATATTCATTTGTTATCTTCGAAGGCGATTTGTGCTAACCAAAGACAACCTTGTGATAACCCACAAGTATAGGGGATCACAACAATTTTTGAGTGTAGAGTATTCAACCCAAATTTATTGATTCGACACAAGGGGAGCCAAAGAATATTCTCAAGTATTAGCAGCTGAGTTGTCAATTCAACCACACCTGAAAGACTTAATATCTGTAGCAAAGTATTTAGTAGCAAAGTAGTATGGAAGTACTTGATAGCAGTGGCAAAAGTAATGAGCAGTTTTGTACCAATTATATGATGCTTAGCGACAAAGTAACGTAGCAAAGATCGATATGTGAAAAGCTCGTAGGCAATGGATCAATGATGGATAATCATGTCGGATGACATTCATCATGCAACAGTTATAACCTAGGGTGACACAGAACTAGCTCCAATTCATCAATATAATGTAGGCATGTATTTCGAATATAGTCATACATGCTTATGGAAAAGAACTTGCAAGACATCTTTTGTCCTACCCTCCCGTGGTAGCGGGGTCCTAATGGAAACTAAGGGATATTAAGGCCTCCTTTTAATAGAGAACTGGACCAAAGCATTAGCACTTAGTCAATACATGAACTCCTCAAACTACGGTAATCACCGGAAAGAATCCCAATTATTATCACCTTGGGGTATGCGGATCATAACTCGTAATAGGTGTTTACAACTTGCAAGATAGGATCAAGAACACAAATATATTCATGAAAACATAATAGGTTCAGATCTGAAATCATGGCACTTGGGCCCTAGTGACAAGCATTAGGCATAGCAAAGTCATAGAAAAATCAATCTCAGAACATAGTGGATACTAGGGATCAAACCCTATCAAAACTAACTCGATTAGATGATAAATCTCATCCAACCCATCACCCTCCAGCAGGCTTATGGTGCAATTACTCACGCACGGCGGTGAGAATCATGAAATTGGTGATGGAGGAAGGTTGGTGATGATGATGGCGACAATTTCCCGTCTCCGGAGCCCCGAACGGACTCCAGATCTGCCCTCCTGATGAAGAACAGGAGGTGGCAGCGGCTCCGTATCATAAAACGTGATGAATCCTTCTCTCTAATTTTTTCTCCCCGAACATGAATATATGGAGTTGGAGTTGAGGTCGGTGGAGGTCCAGGTGAAAGGATTGAGAAGAGGTGTCTATAGGGAGGGGGGGGGGGGGTGTGATTAGACCCTCAACAAAGAAAAGTAGCAGTTTTTAATTTCTTCAAGTTAAGGTGGATTTTTAACACAAGTTTAAACATTCACAATACATTTCAAGCAAGCATGGCAAGAGTATATGAGCAGTGGAAAGTAAAGCATGCAATTTGCAAGAATGTAATGGGATGGGATTGGAGTGTGCAAAAGCAATTGGAGACACAGAGATTTTTTCCGTGGTTCCGATAGGTGGTGCTATCGTACATCCACGTTGATGGAGACTTCAACACATGAAGGGAGTAGCAGTTCTTGCTGAGTCCACGGAGGGCTCCACCCACGAAGGGTCCACGAAGAAGCAACCTTGTCTGTCCCACCATGGCCACCGCCCACGAAGGACTTGCGTCACTAGGGTAGATCTTCACGAAGTAGGCGATCTCCTTGCCCGTACAAACTCCTTGGTTCTACTCCACAATCTTGACGGAGGCTCCCGAGTGACACCTAACCAATCTAGGAGACACCACTCTCCAAAAGGTAATAGATGGTGTGTTGATGATGAATTCCTTGCTCTTGTACTTCAAATGATAGTCTCCCCAACACTCAACTCTCTCTCACAGATTTGGATTTTGTGGAAAGATGGTTTGAGTGGAAAGCAACTTGGGGAAGGCTAGAGATCAAGATTCTTGTGGTTGGATTGGAATATCTTGGTCTAAACACATGAGTAGGTGGTTCTCTCTCAGAAAATGAATGCTGGAAGTGTAGGCACGTTCTGATGGCTCTCCTCACGAATGAAGGAAGGGTGGAGGGGTATATATAGCCTCCACACAAAATCTAGCCGTTACACACAATTTACCAAACTTGGTGGGACCGAATCGAGAAACTCGGTCAGACCGATATGGTTCAAATGTGAATGTTAGGATTTTCGGTGGGACCGATATGATCAACTCGGTGGGACCGATGTGCTAGGGTTAGGGTAAAACCTCAACTCGGTTTGACCGTTTACTCAAACTTGGTGAGATCGATTTTTGGTAATAAGCAAAACAGAGAGTTGGTAAAGCAAACTCGGTGGGACCGATTGCATATCTCGGTGAGACCGAAATAATTGCAACAAGCAACAGAGAGTTTGCAAGCCCATCTCGGTGAGACCGAGATCCCATCGGTGAGACCGAACTGATTATGGTTTTTGGCAGTGGCTATGTCAAGTGAACTCGGTGGCGCCGTATAGATCAAATCGGTGGGCAAAGTTTGACTTTAGGTTTGGGACATATGTGGAAATGAGAAAGTGGTTGAGGGCTTTGGAGCATATCACTAAGCACTTTGAGCAAGCAAGCCATTAAGCAACACCTCGTCCCCTTTTAATAGTATTGGCTTTTCCTATGGACTCAATGTGATCTTGGATCACTAAAATGAAAATGTAGAGTCCTGAGCTTTTGTGCTTTTGCCAATCTTCTATCCTTAGCATCTTGAAGGGGTTCCACATCCTCTTGTCCACGACACTCCACTGTTGAGTTCATCTGAAATATACTAGATAAAAGTATTAGTCCAACAAGAGATATGTTGACATTAATTACCAAAATCACCCATGGAGCACTTGTGCTTTCAATCTCCCCCTTTTTGGTAATTGATGACAACATACATTAGAGCTTTAGATAAGGATATAAAGAATAGCAAGTAAAGCTTTGGAAGTACATGTAACATGCATAGGCTCCCTCTACATGTATGCAATCATGTAAATATAGAATATAAAAGCATGTGAATGCATAAGCATGACAGAGAAAACAATGAGTTACATGTATCTTGGTTATATGCATCAGAGCAAATGGTGTGAATATAGGAAATGTACATGTTCATGAGTCCTTCTTGCAAACAATATGTACATCAGCAAGAGATCATCATGCACATGAGTGTGATGCATATACTTACCTTGTGGTCTTGAGCTGGCTTTGGAAGAGATGAACCTGAGTAAACAAGGTTAGATAACACAGAAACATCTACTAAACAAAGCAAGAACAACAAACCACAAGAGTACCAAGATTGGGATGACATGTAGAGAGTGAGTACTAGGTACTCTATTTGAATATAGACATGCCCCCAAAGAGTAAAGATATGCAATGAATTCGAAGATTTCTTCCCTTAGATGTCTTTCTCCCGCTGAATCTTATATGAGATACTGGGAGAAGGTAGGGAAAAGAAAATCAGAACAAAACAATCATAACATATACTAACATGTCTTTTCCCCTCTTAAAGACATGTGACTTATCTCCTCTTTGAATACCAAGCATCTGGGAAGACTAAGAAATTTTTCCTTCCCATATGGTCTCTTTCTCCCTTTGTTGTGATCTCTCTCTCCCCCTTTGACATCAATTTCCAAGAAGGGTTCTTCTGGAATGTGAGTCGAATAGGTTTGGTCCTTGAGTCACATAACAAAGTAGCAAATAGAATGTGATGCAGGTAGAGGACAAGAATCATTGAGTGGAGCTGGAACAAATATGCAGGATGCAAATGACAAAGTGTCTTCTCAGCATTGAGATCGGTAACACCGAGTTGTTTTCTTCGGTGGCACCAAGGTGGTTCAATTTGACCGAAAGAGACAAACCGGTGAGTCCGAGTTCAACATAGTGAGAGAAAAATTGTCATCTCAGCTCACTAGGCAAAAAAGATCTCACAAAGATTTGCAAGGAATTAACTGAAAGATTTGCAATGAATTGGATGCAGGGAATGCAAAAATGAACAGAGAGAAGAAAATAAAAGAATTATAGATGAAGTTTTTTTATTAAAGAAAGGGAAAAATCATGCAAGAGACAAATGCAAGAACTCAAAAAAACACTAGAGAACTTCATCTAGAATTGGTCGGCGACAAAGTCACCTATGTTAGAGTATATTTACTGAGGAGTCAAGTGAGCTTAAACGATGAGTATGACCTACGATCAAGTGCTTTTGTCAAGGGTGACGGACACGTGGCATCCATCGTAACGGAACACCGTTAAGCTATCGGGTCGGGTTTTGGATCCGATAACCCGTTAACAACCCCGTCCAATGGGGATTTTCCATGTGTAAAATCATCATTGGCTAGAGGAAACACGTGTCGGCTCATCGTTGGGACAGATGTCATCCACTCACTGGACAGAAGGCGCCTATGATACGTCGACACGTGGCACGGCCCAACAGTGGCCCATTCCTGTGAAAAGGCCGACCCGTTTGACTTGGTCAAAAGCTGGCGGGCCGGCCCATGGAAAGCCTGTTAACGGCCTGTTCGCATATAGCCCATTTACGGCCCGCTAACCCAAGGCCCGTTACGCCCTATCCGAATTAGGCCCAGTAGCGTCATCTGGGCCATCCAATATGATTCCAGCCCGTTTTCACTTCTGGCCCATGTATAGCCCATGACGTCTTTTGGCCCATATGAGGCCCTTTGTAACTCTTGGCCCATTAGCGGCCCATGCTGAAACTGGCCCGTAATGAACAGTGTATTACTTTACACCCATTAACGGCCCGTGGTGAAACTGGCCCGTAATGAACAATGTATCACTTTGTACCCATTAACAGCCCGTTATTCCGTTGGGCCGTTTCCAGCCCAAGTTAACTTTCGGCCTTCTGAGGGCCCATTTATTCTTGGGCTCATTTGCAGCATTCGGTTACTTACGACCCGTTACTGTCATTTTCTGCTTGTGGGCCAAATTCAGCCCGTCGTTCTGATCGGCCCGTTTGTGGACCGTTAGTCTGTTGGGCCATTTTCATAGCATCACCAAATACGGCCTATTAACGACCCGTTATGGTCAGCCCATAAAACGTACGATTTCCATTAAAGGCCCATCTACGACCCATTAAAGGCCCGTACAAGACCCATAAATGAGTCGGCGGCCCATGGATCCTACGAGACGTAGAAGGCCCATGGATCCTACGAGACGTACAAGGCCCATGGATCCTACGAGACGTAGAAAGCCCATGGATCCTACGAGATGTAGAAGGCCCATGGATCCTACGAGACGTAGAAGGCCCATGGACCCGACGGCCCGTGAAGGGCCATGGTCAGGCGAGTTGGCCCTCGTTTGAACGATATAGCATATTCAAAGAATTATCCTACTCAATACTATCACCTCTAAAAAGCATACACTATACAACAAAGAGATCAAGGCATAGAAAGGTAGAATAATCCTACACTATACAATAAAGAAATTACAGCCGATTATACCCACTGGGCATTATGGTTCGGCAGAGGTGATAATAAAGCATACACAAACAGCAAATTACATACAATGGGAAAATACAGCTCATACATCATGGGCGCGCATCAACTTAACTCCATTTGAACTATAATCTCTTTAGAAAATAGGATTGGCCGGATTCAGATAGCACAAATTTCAGTCTGCAAAATCTCCAATTCCTTCATGGGTACCTCAGTGTCTTGTTTCATTTTTTGACTCCTGCATCTAATACTTGCATGTCCAGTCTCAACTTGTTGATTATACGTTGACAATCATGTACACGTTGTCTTGCCACCTCTAGTTGATGCTCGAGAACATCAGACATTCCAATTCCAATCCATAATCATTCGGTAACGGCCATGCCGCCCGCCGCAGATCTTTGTGTTGATGTCACTTCATCCTGAAATGTTTCTGTAAGTACACATGACTAGGGCAAAAATATAGTTACGACAGTGAAGCGAACAAGACACTATTTTGTACTACATGGCAAAACAGGACTAACAATGATGTTACACATCACTTTCAAAAAAAATGTTACACGTCATGAAGCATAAGCAGGTGATATATTAAAAATTATAAAAAAGATAGTCTGTGCAGCCTGCATACAGAAATCCCTCTTAGCTCACGGAGGAGCATGATGTTGGGGCGAATCAAAACACGGACAAGTTACAAATTTAGACAACACGTTCCGTATAAGTAAGCAAGCGATTGGCCATTACATTGCCTCAATTAAAGTCTTAGGGAGCATAATGAGCAATGAGAGGGTTTCATACAAACATACTACAGCAGGCAAAACTATGCAATCATTAGCGTAGTATAAACTAGATTGTGAGCCTCATGCAATAATAGTTGGTTAATAGACTTCAAAGCTTGAGGCACACTTGGCAAGAGTAATTAAATGGTAAGGCCTTTAATTATGTCAACTAATAGTGATACAAGTACCAAACATCGTGCATGATTATTTGGGCATCTCATTAGCGAGGACAAATAAAGCAATTGAAAAGAGAAAATTAACTATGCTGAAACAAACAAGGAATTGAACTGTTGAGTTGCATACAGTGATTTACCTTAGCAGGTTGAAGAGGCTCAGCGCAGCTCCTACTTCTCTTGCAAGGCTCCTTCCTAACATCTTGTACTTGGAAATCCTCAATCTTATCTTCATTCCACCCCCTCTACAGGTGACACAAACTAGTTACTCGTCTCCTTGGAAGATAAATATGCATACTTTCCAGTCTGTGAACACAAAAGGATGAGATTATAACAAAACAACACCACAGAATGAAACATGCCGCATCTCTTGCACTTGCACACAATGAAATGAGCATTTACTATGTCTGCACTATGTAAAAACTAGGCATACCTTCGAACTGGGTCTCCAGGTACTCTTGGAGAGCCTACTATAGTGTACAACCAAACCTTTATGTCACTTATGAGTTAGACAAGGCCCCACTATAGCAGCCCTTAGTGTTTAAATCGTTGACAAGCTCTGTTAGAGTGTTAGGTCAAGAACAACAAGTAATCAAAGCAAACAGTCCTAGTATGGCTGGCTGATGCAAACAAGCAATTGAACAGATGTATGAGCAAATCTTACATATCAAGAAAAGAAGCAAAGAAGGAGGCTTAAAGACCATCACTTGACTGACCAGATTTAAGGGGCATTTAAACATCATGTGCAATGAATGAACTAACATAAACATTGCATATTCCAAATTCTACAATGGAATGCACATGTATTAGGTTATGCCATGTATGATGATGCCTAAATGTACAGATAGCAGGCAGGAGTGATTCATCATTGCACGCACAATTAAATTTCAGGTTAAGGGCCAGTTTGATTTCGCCTTTTCAGGGCATATTGTCAAAATAAGCCATAAAAGATGTAAAGAAGTCATTTTTGAGTTATGAGCTTGGGCTTAACTAATTTCGCTTAGGAGGGGGTGTTTGGGTAGAACCTCACTAAAAATTGAAGGGAGGGAATAGTGAAATGACTCTGTTATGCGCCTATATTACACTCAAAATGCAATCACGACGCCTCGTGTCACACGACCCTCAAGTAAAACAAACACGCAAGCATTCTTTGCCCTGCCCGCTTGCATCTCCTCTCCCCTTTCCCTCTACCTTGATCCCCTGCCTGCAACACTAGGGTTCCTCCAGAGCCGCCGCCATGGTCCCATCTGGCCCGGTCCTCGGCGATGCTATGTCCAGCTAGGCTACGTGGCCCGTGGTAGGGGCAAATCTCCTGGCTGCTCCTCCCTCTGGCGCCGCCCCTCATTCTCATGGTCTCCGGCCATTTGCTCCCTTGTGGTTCGTCCCAACGCACTACTCCGTGGTATTTGCACAACTTCTGGTGATGCCACACTGCGTGAAGGCACCTTATTCCCTCCTCCTCCCGTGCCATGGCCTTGAGGTTCTGTTGAAGGATGAGCTCAACCAACAAGGTGAGGATCTCCTCTGATTTTTTGCCAAATTTTCATTCTGATCCACTATACGATGAATTGCTATGAGTTGCTTCTGCTGCTGCTATATGATGCATTGCTATAGCTGCTCCCGCTGCTGCTATATGATGAATTGCTATGAGCTGCTGCTGCTGTATGATGAGTTTCTATGAGCTGCTGCTGCTATATGATGAATTGCTATGAGGTTGCTGCTGCTATATGATGAGTTGCTACAAGCTGCTCCTCCTGCTGCTATATGATGAATTGCTATGAGCTGCTCCTGCTGCTGCTATATGATGAATTGCTATGAGCTGCTCCTGCTGCTGCTATATGATAAATTGCTATGAGCTGCTACTGGTATGTGATGAATTGCAATGCTGCTGTCTTTGTATGATGAGTTGCTATGAGCTGCTGCTATATGATGCTTTCAGGTGGTGCTGCTATACGATAATAACCAGCAACTTGGACCATCGAATTTCAATAAATAATTGTTCTTCATTTAAATGTGGGTCATGCATTCTTCGTTTAAATTAGGCAATGTGATCTCTATGGAAAACGTTGGCCAAAGTAGATTGTGCCAAGTAGATGGTATCTTTGTATTTGCATTTTGAGCAAATAGTGATGGTCTTTTTTCCTATCATATTAATTACTGCATTGGGTTCAATTTGTGATATTTGCAAGTCAAATTAATTTCCATATGGGCAGCAAAATGAAAAAAATATAATGCAATCTAGATTTTCCTTGATCATCTGAAAGATAAGCTGAAAACGCAATGAAAAGAACTGGTTCGCTTATTACATGGAGCCTATATTCACAGGTGCTTATTTTCTTAGGATAACTCGTAATAACTGTCCCTAAGAAACTTAGCTAATAGAACTGGCATACAAATAACATGTCACGATGATTGCAATGGAAGAGTGACGTACCATAGCACACTGTATAGGCTCACCGCTGCCTCTCCTTTTTTTGAGATGTTCCATGAAATTGCCACATACATCTTGTACTTTTTCATTGTGTAACCCTATACGCAAGTTGACACGGCTAATTTCAGACATCTCTACATGATACTACATTGCATATCCCTTGCACATATTTAAACCACCAATTAACGATTGTGTGCGTACCATAAACTAGCCATGACTCTGTATGCTGGACTAGCAGGCACTCTAAGGGAGCCTAATGTAGTGCCTTTGGAATTCCTACATGCCACCTACGATTTTGTGTAATGTATCGCCCTATTCCTAAATATATGTCTTTGTAGAGATTCCAAAGTATGGACCACATACTGAGATGTATATAGATGCATTTTAAGTGTAGATTCACTCATTTTGCTCCGTATGTAGCCTATAGTGGAATCTCTAGAAAGACTTATATTTAGGAATGGAGGTGCGAGGTAGTATCATGTATGACATCTACATATCTAATTTAGCAGCCAAGAGTAGAAATTATTATGCGCACAAAGGGATTACTAGTCGAAAATCCTAGCAAAGCACCTTTGGCGAGCCTGCAGAACAATACAAGAGAGAGAGACACGCTTACAAGATCATAGCAATGCCTCGATCCAGGATCTTGGTTGGCCAAGCTGTTAGATCCGGAAGAAACATCGTCCTTGTAGTTTTGCGGTTGCATAACAGTAATGACAATCGGTTAGTATATTTGAAATACATCGGGCATGTGATGCTGGACGGGTTTAAAGGTGACAAGTACCTAGGCCGTGGCGGGTGCTTGGCATCTCTCCAGACGGTGGGAATCAGGTTAGAAATGTCGAGGGTGATGACGCTGCACTGGCTGTCCGGGTCAGGTAAGGAGATCTAGAACCGTCGAGTAGGGTGTTTGTGGAGCAGCTCCGGTAGGGTGGACTACGGTGTGGGTGAAGCGGATCTGTGGCCGTGGACGAGGGCGCATGTGAAGCTGCTCTGGTGGTTGGGTTAAGGATGGTGTCGATGACGCGGATCTGCGGCCGTGGACGGGGCGTCAGAAGCTGCTTCGGTGGTTGGGTTATGGATGGTGTCAACGATGCGGATCTGCGGCCGTGGACGGGGCGTCAGAAGCTGCTCCGATGGTTGTGTTAAGGATGGTGTCGACGATGCGAATCTACGGCCGTGGACGGGCGTCGGTTGCTCACGGTGGTTGGGTTAAGGGTGGTGTCGACGATGCGGATCTGCGGCCGTGGACGGGCGCCGGTTGCTCCGATGGGTTGGATGAGGGTGCGAGGAAGCGGATCTGAGGCCGTGGACTTGTGAGTTGGCAAAGCGGCCCCGGTAGGGTTGAGAATGGTATAGGCGAAGCTACTCCGGTAGGGTTGACGATGGTGTCGGCGAAGCGGCTCTGGTAGGGTTGAGGAAGGTGTCGGCGAAGCGGCTCCGGTAGGGTTGAGGAAGGTGTCGACGAAGAGGATCAGAGGCCGTCGACGGGGGCGTCGGTGGCGGCTCGGGGGTGTGACGAAGCGTCTCGGTGGGGAATCTGAATGAGCCACTGCAGATGCGCTGGCGGTTGACGAGAGTATCAAGGAAGCAGATCCAGCGCCGTGGACAAGGCCGGCCTGAATGGGCTATGGTACAATGGTGGATGAGCAGTCTACTTGTTTCTAGGGAGGTGGGAGGGTAGATGCGGCCGCAGGCAGATCCGGCGAGGTGGACGCCTTGTTGGCGATGAATGGGCTATAATGCGCCCGGTGGATGAGCAGTATAGGGTTTCGAGAGGGTAGGGGAGAAAGAGGCGATGAAATGCAGACGACGTGATGTAAGATGCTCTGGTCTTTGTGGAGTTAGTTGTTTTTGCGGGAGGGAGAGGAAATGGGGTGCCGTGTAGTGGGGGAACGGAAGTTACCAAAGCAGCCCGACCTATCCTGTCGATGAGGGCGGTATTGTAACTGTTGGTCTCCGTGCACCAAGGACAAAAGGGGGATTTCGCATGCTAAATACTAAGGTGGCGGAAATTTTAGAAGGAGGCGGGAGATTTGGCTGCCCGCGGGATCGTTCGTATCCAGTTTCAACTAATTTTGGACCGTGCTAGCGGGAAGGTCATGCTAGACTGTTGTGGGGACCCCGACTCATAAGTCGTGATCACCAAATGCTGCGTGTCTGATGATCCCGAGATCAATGCTCACCGAACACACGAAGCTGAATATCAAGAGGCTTACATCCATACATACCGTATCACACAAGTAGGACCATTATGGTCAAGTCTTGAGTATAACATCGCAGCGGAAATCTTCGTCGATAACTTGGACCCATGCCATCTGCCTTAACCCTACAGGCATTCTGACTGGGAAAGCGTCCTAGCTTGCACGATCGTCACCAAAGAACTCTTCAGTATGCCTTATCTTTCGTGCCTGGCCAATAAAATAACCAGTGGAAAGCCAATGATTACTTTGAATGTACTCGCAAGCAACCCATGATTTGGTTCAAAGTAACAATGCAGTTGTATAACAAGTAAGCAACCTAGCTTCAAGCTAGTAGAGATGTCCTATCAACTTGTGAGACATGCATCAGTAAACATGGGTAACCTTGAGAACAGGTTACAGATATGAACATAAATAGAGTTTGAATCAATGCCATGTCATTCAACATGTCAAGTCACCACCTTAACACAATTAGTTCCTTTCCACACACACATGCACTGAGATTGTAAAATTTCTGGACATAGTTTAAATAGCACCTCCCAACTGTCCATGACCGTGGACACGGCTATTCGAATAGTTTGACACTCTGCAGAGGTTGTGCACTTTACCCACAAGATCCGAGAAGCTTTCGTGTCATCCATGATCCCGCAGTACCTCAAGTACTCGGGGGAAACACCCGATCATTACCTTTCCATAGACGACACTAACATAGGGTCCACTCGTTGATACACGGCCCTCGTGTATAAGCAAAAGATCGTGGGACTCTGCCCTTTTCACATTATCACACATACATGAAGGGACCAACGGTGTGTCCGGTGCCCTGTGAAAACAGTCATGGCCGCCTATCCAAGCACGACCTCGTGCCGAGAGTGACCTCAAGTCACCCCCGTCACTAGTAATGTGGGCACCATGCTAGTATCAGTCTAAGTAATCAATAATGCCCCGTCCCATAAAGGGGTAGAGTGGTTGCACATGTTTGGTTGGGACGGTAATCACACATAAATCTAATCCATCATTTTACACACCAAAATCTCTCTTTGGTACACCACTTCTTCCTCAAGTGGTGACCTTAGTTCAACATCTCCCAAGGGCATTAGGGGCACCCGATGGGGTTCTCGAAAGGGTGTAACCACGAAGGGTTCATGGTACACATGCATCATTATGCATCAACTAGCCTCTTGACATTGCAATCATGAACAAGGTAAAGTCATAAGTAGGGGTATGCATCATGTGGTGGTTCACAACAAGTTTACCACCGTCATATTTCATCATCATGCACTCAGAAAAAGGGTACCGATGAACAAGAGGGGTGTAATGGTCAAAGGGCTGCTTGCCTGTTTTAACAAAGTCTTCGAGGTCTTCAAATATCTCTAGTCCAACTCCGAGCATTCCGTCTACTTCGTCAACTATCATCGAAAGCAACCATAATAAGCAACATGAAACGGCAGAAAATAAAAGTGCTCTAAAGATATTAATTTGACTTTTCTAGGACTTCTCTGGTTATATGAAAAATAACCAGAGTGGTTTCATTGGAATTGGATCAGTGGATATTTCTGAACATTTTGATATGATGGAATCAAGGGGTTTATGGATTTGCCAGAAGTGTACAGAAATATATTTTTGGAAAATGAGCAAAGGCACCCATTTAACAAACCATGATTTTAGGAGCATCTAGGAGTTGGTTTCACTGAATTTGGAGTTCAAATGAATTTCTTATGAATTTTCAAAGTTGACAAATATGAAGAAATGGCTCAATATGTTGTGTTGCACAGAAAGTATTAACAAAAATGTTCATAAACTAAGTTATGAACTTAGAAGCATCTAGGAATTTGAATCATGGCATTTGGATCAATTTTGAGCTCTCTGTGATTTTCTAAAGTTCATCACAAAAATAGGAAAAATAGGATTTGATAAATATTTGTGAAGAAAAGGTCTCTGGAAAAATGTGCAAATAGCACCATGTGATAGATCATGAATTTATGAACTACTACAAATTTGAATCATCAAATTTGGAGCTCTGTTGATTTATTTATGGATTTTTGAAGTTGACTGGAAAAAGAAAAAGACAAAGGATTTACCGAAACGGGCCAGATCTCGGCGGCGGGCGGCTACCGGGCGAGGTTTAGCAGGCGCCACTGCCGCCCAGTGCTCGGCCGCTGCCATTGTGGGCGACGACGTCGATGGCGGATTCGGCGAAGCCGTTTCCACTTAAACGGCGGGGCCCGCCCACCGAGTCATCGACGACCGCGCCTGGTGCTCAGTCGCCTCCTACCTCCCGCCAACAGAGCAGAGGCAGGGAGGCGAGGCCGAGCAGGCGCCGGCCTCCGGCGGTACTGCCACCTCCGGCGACGCCTGCAAGACACCAAGGACTCAGCACATGGCCAAGACCTGGCCCATGTGCTTGACGCCCACGGGGAGCCCGGAAGAGGAGGGCTTGGTGCGGCGGACTGGGCTGACGGGGGTTCGGCAAGGCGAGGAAGGCACGAGGAGGAGGGGATGGAGCACGGGGGGAGTTGGAGGTGGTGATGAGAGGGTGCGGGTGTGTTCATGGGGACGAGAGAGGGGTCGAGGCCCATGAATTTAAGCGTCGACCGGCGGCACCGCTCCGGCCATGGAGGTGCAAGAAGAGCACGGGAAGAGCAGTGGTCTGGTCCAGGGAATGCACGGGAGGGAGAGAGGGCCAAAGGAGTAGAGAGTGGTCTCGGGGTGGCCTTAAATGGCGAGGCCGTGGCTCTCCGTGGAGGTGGCCTATGGGCACCCGCGGGAATGGCCGCAGTGGCCACATGAGGAGGCCCGGGGCTGTCTACGGCGTTCGTGGGAGTCGAGTAGGGTGCCAGGAGGAGAGAGAGGGAGCGGGGCGAGGCTTGGTGCTCAAGGCAGGCGAGGCCGGGCACTTGGCCGAGCCGGGCGGCTCGGGCACGCTGCAGGAGGTGAGAGAGAGGGAAAGGAGGGGGCCCGCATGGTGGCGTGCTGCGGACGTCGAGGCACCTCGACTGGCGCAAGGGGGAGGCTCGAGGTGGTCGGGGGACGCGGGTCATCGGTCGGGAGCACGCTAACGTGCTCCAGAGCGCGCAAATGGCCGGCACCCGCGGCTTTTCCTCGCGTCCTCACGCGCCCACTTGTGTCTGGCAGCTGCAAGGGGGAGTAAACAATGTGACAATGGCATTGGATGCTCTGGGGATCCACTGGAGTGAGGAGGGAGGTTGAGAGAGAGAAATGGTGCTGTCCAGAGAGGGAAAAAGAGCTTTTCACCCCCATCATCATGGCTCCTCGGGCAAGGAAAGATGCAGGGGTTAGAGGAGGACCAGATGATGCCGTGGGAGAAAGCTTAGCTCATGGAGATTAGTGGAAATGGCCAAAACATGCATTTTAAATTTACGCGGAAGGTGTTTGATGGTGGTTTGAGCAAGCAAATGAATTCCAAATGACATGAAGATTAACAGGATCAAGTGTCATATAGAAATGAGGTTGATCACGAAGTTGGAGCTCATTTGAAGAAAGTTGACAATGCAACTTTGGTAAACCCTAGAAATCAATAGAAATGGACTTCCCAAGATTTATTCATGCAAACCTATTCTCCTTGATGCACCACTTGGTGTAGTGTCCTCATTTGAGGTCCTGAACATGTCCACAAAAGTTGAGATCAAAAAGAGAAAGTTGCCAATGTAGAGTTGTTCAAATTTGGTTCTGGACATGAAGGGTATTGGGGCACTTTGATCAAGCTAACTTGTTCTCCAACTTGGGGCATTTGGTCTAGATGAATTATTAGACCATTTGAGCATGTTCACAAGGTTTGAGAATATTTGGACATGTTTGGCAATGTAAAGTTGCTCAAACTTCAAAATGGACAGAAATGGTTTTGAGGGGGTTTCATGGGGTTATACTATTCTCCATGACATGATACTTGTCAAGATCATCAAACATGTCATATGTGACATGTTAGAATTTTCTTGGAATTTTTGGAGAATATTTACTTTGTAAATATTTCAAAAGCTTGAAATATCCAGAAAGGGTTTTTGAGGAGTTTGACCAATATTTCGAACATGACCATGTGTTGAAACTCTTATATATGGAAAATATATGTCCATTGAGTCTCCCTAATTTTTCCCAAATATTTTTAAAGCTTTAAAATAATTTTAACCTATTAAAGACCATTTATGGCCTAAAGAAAAAGCCTTTAAATAAAATAGGAAAGTAACTTTTAAAATTATATTTTTGGAAAGATTTTTACTGCCCTTAATTAAGTACTTGCAGTGCAAATCTCAATTTAGGGGTTTTTGGAAAACAAATTTTTGAAAATACTATTTGGCCAAATTATTTTTGAAAGAAATTATTTTTATGTCCTATACACATGGCATGATCATTGGGCAAGGTTTTTGGATCAAGGAGAAGGAGTATAAGAGTTGGAGGATTTGTTTGATTTTTAGAGCACTTGCAAACAGCAGACAAAAACCAATCAAGGCAAGGTCCAAATCACTCAAAAGTTTTTGTCAAACCACATTTTATCATGATTGTTAGCTTAAGTGTAGTGGCATGAAAATCAGGGTGTGACAAATGTGTACATGGGGCACGCGTCAGCAGTTAATAACTGGTGTGAAGTCCACCCTAGAAAAAAAGAAAATAACTCGAGATGATGCGCCGATAACTTGGACGTTCACACGGGCGCGGCCAATCGTACGGGTGTAGTGGCGCGTTCACAGAAAAAGGGATCAAACGCTCAGCCTATGTATTTCTCGTATAAATAGATAATTTAGTGCCATTGGTTATTTACTTTAAACACAATGCATTGACGTGTTAGTGTAGATGCGCACAAAAAGAAAAGGATATTGTAGTCAGCTACTTAAAAGTGTTACCTCATATGATTACATAGCCTCCATTTCATAAATTGCGTACCCGTTGAATTCATATATGAATATTACATATATTACTTCAAAATAGAAACTTAAATCATCCAAGACTAATGAATTTGAATGCAAGAGTAACAATGGTGCATATACATGATAGCTACATTGGTTGTTTGAAGAAACATCACTATAACTTTGGCATGCACAACTGAAAAGGTTTATTTAAATAGAAAAAATGTGATATGTGAGTGTCCAATCTTTATAGCGTTGAATCGATTTTGTACCTTTGGCCACGATCTGAAGTAGATATTGACTTATGTTCAAGCGATGCACGCCCACGATCGCTAGATAGTGATACGTGAATGAATTGTGCAATCTCTCTCACACGCATACATATCTCATTTCCTGTGGGCATCAAAATCACAAACGCCAAGACTTCGTGTATTTCTCTCCCTCCGTCAGGTTAAATTCGTCTTTCTACCCTGGCCCCATGTGTCTCTCACATGTAAACACACACGCTCTCTATGTCTAACACGCCCACCCCTTTAATTCCGCCCACCCACAGCCACTAATGTCTCAAAGTATAATAATGTCTCTCACACATATGCTATCTACCTATCCCTTAACATAGCTAGATATGTGTCACACAAACTCCTTCTCCCTACTAGCAAGATGCCCATGCGTTGCGGAACATCAAGATGCATTTTTATGAGAAGTTTATCTTGTGGGAGAAAAGGATGAACGAGGGAATGCCTTATTTGCAAATGCGGAGAGGGGTGTGGGTATCTTTTTGCAAAATTGCCATAGTTTCCTTCTTGTCCGTCGGATATAAATCGGATGGCCTATATTGCAGGATGGCAGGAACACCATCATCACCAACTCTGTTTTTTATAAGAGTAGAGATATGTGAGTGTCACTGCCCCCCCCCCCACACACTTCCCAACACCGAAGGAGTAGGGTGACACCTCGATCTTGATACTAATCTATCGACTGGCTTCTCTCTCAAACATACACACACACACTACCCGGCACCGAAGGAGTAGGGTGGCACATTGATCTTGATAATAATCTATCTACTCCTCTTTCAAACACACACACACACACACACACACACTCGCTAGTTGTGCCTTTGTGCCTACCGCGCACACTCTCGATATGTCTTCCTCTCCCTCCCCCCCAACAATGACAGCAGAAGGGTGACAACTCGAACTGATCATAATCTATCAATTGGTTTCTCTCTCAAACATTGTGTCTCGGTGCCTCGCTCGGTAGCCCCCTCGATATGTAGACTTCTCGCGCGCGCACAGCTGTAGTGACAATGACGCTGAACCCAGTGTGCCTTGTTTTTACCGGCCTCATGTGATAGTTTTCACCCTGTTTTCTGTTAATTAACAAGGCAACCTTTTCTTTGTTACTACTAGTGGATCTGAAATCATTCAGACGGACATAAAATATATCACTTCAACCCAATTATCACGCAACTATTTTAAAAGAAATTAGCTAGCTGCCCGTGCGTTGCACGGAACATCAAGATGAATTTGTATGAGTAGTTTATCTTGTGAGAGAAAAGGTTGAACGAGGGAAGGCCTTATTTGTGAACGTGGAGATACGTGTGGGTATATTTTTGCAAAATTGCCATAGTTTCTTTCCTATCCATTAGATATAAATCCGACGACCTATATTGCAGGATGGCACGCACACCATCATCACCAACTCTGTTTTCTACTCCCTCCGTCCGAAAATACTTGTCATCAAAATGGATAAAAAGATGTATCTAAAACTAAAATATGTCTAGATACATTTCCTTTTATCCATTTTGATGACAAGTATTTTCGGACGGAGGGAGTATTTGTCTTTTTAGAGATTTCAACAAGTGACTATGACCGGACCTTACCAACATACTCAAAAAAGTAGTCCATAATTTTAATGTTACCCTCTTTTCTTGGCGGTGCAGTGCCATCTGGATACCTCATAAATAAATCAAGGACAAATCTGACCCCTTCCTGAAAAGACATACGGAGCAAAATGAGTGAATCTACACTCTAAAATATGTCTACATACACATCCGTATGTGGTAGTCCATTTGAAATCTGAAAAAGACAAATATTTAGGAACGGATGGAGTATATATAAGAGTAGACATGGAGATATATCTCCAGCATGGTCTACCACAAAAATGTGTTGGGCTGGTTAGCGCTGGATGCTCGCAACGCGATGAAATGAGTTCGAATTTTGTCTTTTAACTTTAGATTTGTATATTATATATTACTCTACTTATTTAATATATACTTCTTCACATCTTTGTCTTGTGAAAGTGGAACCCACATAGTACTTAGAATACAAGATTAAGGATGGACTTGTTTCTTTTTAACTTTACATCTGAAGCTGTAGCCACCACCGCAAGTCACGTGTACCTTGTACATGCAATTAACTTTTTATAGAGGGACAATCATACAGTAATTAACTCAAATGGATTGGATGTCACTCTATTATTTCAACATAAAGAGCATCTCCAACGGCAGCAAGAAATTTCCTCCCGCTTCCTTAAGCGGAGGAGCGACATCAAACGCCACGCATACATTTTACAACTCGACCAACCAGATGAAATTCATGCAAACACGGACTGATTTCATATAAGCATGAAGGATTTCAGATAAAAAGCCGGATCTTCATATAAACATGATGGATTTCATTACATTTACATGAACTAAGAGGTGCCAATCCGGCTCTCTTGTATACTTAATACTCCCTCCGTCCGGAAATACTTGTCCTAAAAATGGATGTATCTAGAATTATTTTAGTTCTAAATGGTCACCATGATCCCTTTGTCTTCCTCATGTCCGCCGAGACACTTGCGGGGTCGACGAAGGTCCTCGGAAGAGACGGCAGCAAAGAAACCACACGAATCATGCCGTCGCCTCAGTGGTGGCCTTCATGGGTCCCAAGTGGCGGCAGCCTCCCGTATTCTACTTCTCCTTGATGATGGCGGCGGATACGGAGAAGCTGGCCACCGACTCGTCGCTCTCCATGCACCCGCTTCGCTCTGCACGCATGGCGCTGCCGCAAGCACGGGAGGCGCGCCCACAGAGACACGGAGGCGCGGCCACCGCAGAACATCGGTGGCGCTGATGCGACGCGGCAGCGACGGCGCCCGTACCGGCGTGCTCGCTGCCGTGCCGGCGTGGAGCAACTCGCCACTCCTCATCGAGCTGAACTGGAGCGGCGAGTTGCTGAACCATGCGCCTGCTTGGGGCGGCAACTGGCTCCGTCGGGCCAAGCGAGGTTGGTGAAGCACCGAGCGGCCTCGCCCGTATCCGGAGGGCTCGGCGGGCCACCCTGCCGGGTAATATGCCGGAGAAAGGCTCATCGGAAGCCATCGGAAGAGTGGAGAAAATGGTGAAGGAGGAGATGGGGGAGCGACGGAGGGGTGCGATTCTTGCCCGATGTCTGTCTGGCCTCGTGCAAATAAAGGGCGGACGGTAGGAGCTTGGCCGGCGTCTGGCCTCGTTTAAACTGAGGGCGGACGGGAGAAGCTCGGCCGGTGTTGCGTTTAATTCCGACCTGCTCATGAATGGACGTGTGGCCGAAGTAGGATTCTCGGTTTGCATGCGGGTTTAACGGAGGGGTTTAATGGAGGCGTCGAGGCAGCGTGGCGGCATAAGATTATTTGATTTGGCAGATAATGAGCCGTCAAATCACAAAGGCCCTAGCATCTCATGAAACCGACCGAGCTAGACTAACCCTCCCTCTAGACTTTTAAAAAATGTATATTCTCCACTTTTGTACAGTTGTTGTATCGATGGATTGCGCCATGGAGCAAAATTTGAAATTAAAAAAGGTGGTACATATAGAGAGCGCTCACGCCAAATTATGCATATAGTACTATTAAAAAGGCTTGTCGAATAATGGTGTCCAGCACAAGTGCACAACCCACCCTCAAATAAAACTAAGCACCACGGAATTCTTTGACAAAACTAAGCACCTGAAATTCTTTGACAAGCTGAACTCATCGGCTATATGATGTTGGCCATATATATTGTACGTATATAATGTTAAGAAAGCAGTGGTAGTACTATACCAACTAAAAGATGAAATGTAAGAAATACTAGTATGTACGTCATCAAGAGTTAAAGTAACAAGAAGAAACATAACATAGTTACGCTTGGGGCTCAACACAACACACCCCTCAAATTAAATTAAGCACGCTGAAATTAAACTTTGCAACTATTCCGGTGAACCTTTGCATTAGAACCACCATGAGCAACGACATCGCCACCTTACTCGGAGTCCTCTTCCACGTCCTCGACTTCGTCCTTGTCCCTCTTCCTCTTGGTCGATACTTCTTTGCTTGAACCGCACACTTGGTTGTTGCTCTTCATCCAACCCTTGTAGATATTGAAGCAAAGGTAGCCATCCATTGCAGCGTAGTGGATGTGGTCTATATCTAGTACATTCCGCTGCCATGCATGACGATGAAACGTGTATGGAGGTTTCTCCAGTTTACCGTATGAAGGATGAACCATGGCTCCTGCCAGGGTCAACATTGAAGGCTGACGAGAGGACACCAGCCGATTCTTCTGGAGGTCGAAGGTGTTGCCTACAATGAGGTCTATCCGACGCATGACTTCTTTGTCGTTACCAAAGTCTATAGTAACGAATTTGACTAGGTTGCTCTCGAGGAAGTCCTTAAAATCCTGGCACTCAACATCGACATGACATATGTGGTAGACCAAGCATAAGTCATGCACGCAAACCTGGATCACGGCGGGCTTCTTCCTCTCTTCGTCCTTTAGATCCTTCTCTCAGCCCAGGACTGTGGTTTACTCAACATCTAGCCCAGCGACCCACTCATCATCTGAGTCTTCGAACATGCGTCTGAAGCGAGAAAGGCATCCTTTCACCGTCGCGGAAGAACGGGTGTAGATGACGTCGAACTCATCGCCGGTGTTGGTTCTAACCTTGTACTCACCGCCGACCGGGGAGATTCGGGACGCCATGGATTTGGGAGGAGGGTTAGGATTAGTGGAACTGCCGTAATGTGAATGGATGGGACGACTAGGAGCGAACCGCCATAGTATTGAAGGACGTGCAGGGACGAGTAGGACAAAATGCCAGCGTGCGAACGACAGGGTAGTGGCTTTCCATTCTCCCATGATACGGGCTTCCGAGAGCCCTTGGATATGAGATCGAACGGTTGCATGGCGTGATTCTAGACCTATGGGTGAATATTCTATCCTGGAGGGTTATTCTGCAAATTTTCAGCAACTTAGCATGCGACCGTTTGATCTCAGATCCAAAGGCTGCCATCAGCCCGTATCGTGGTCGTGCCTACCACGACCGTCGCGTCGCTCGTGCGATCGCGCCCTTGGAGATTTAGCACGATGCGTTAGGCTATCTGATGTTGGCATGTCATACATTGTCATCACTTAGTCACTCATACTACAACATGGTTTTGGCTATAAGGTTGGCTGTAAGTGTATTTTTTTACTTCTCTCTATCTCTTTCTTCGTACTCCCTCTGTCAGATAATATAAGAACGTTTTTGACACTAGTGTAGTGCCAAAAACGTTCTTATATTATGGGACACATGGAGTACTAGTATTTATTGCATTTGCCAAGGAGTGATCGACCTCTTCCAATGAAATGGTGTTGCTAAGTTTTCTTCATTTAATTAGGTATAGACTCAAAATTGTCTTTTCACCTAGGTACACGCGCTTAGCACCGTTTCTTCCTTGAGTCACCAAACTAGTCTCTCTCTTCTTGATTAACTTGCCACATCAGACTTTATGCCTATGTGGCAAGCTTAAGCACCTATAGGAGCAAGTAATTACAATAGTGCGCTTTACATGGTATTTTTGCATATGTGGAGGAAAGAGAGGCAAGGAAAAAGTGGAGAAGTGGGCTCTCATGCAAGTGCCAACCTCTACTACATGGTGGAGCATTGGGAGAGGCACCTGTATGGAGGTGGTCAGAATCGGAGACTCACGCCGGTCGTGCGCCCGCATGATTAAAATGATAATGGCAAGTCAAATAACAGGCCCCACATCCAGTGATAACTTCGCTCTCAAATCACACAGCCCTACGTTTGCAGCAGCCTACTCCCTCGTCTTCTCGCGTCTCTGTCGAACCGACTAGGCGGAACTGCCCCGCCTACTGCGCAGGAAAAGCCCGCGCAATATACTCCCTCCGTCTAGGTGACCAAGGTGGAGAGGAAAACGAGAGAACTTAATGTTTAGTATTTGCTAAGGCTGGATGTAATTGTACTAGCCTTAGCAATTTTGATGAGGTGTCATAGAATTAAATGAAGAAAGAGAGAGAGAGTTGAGTACTATGTGTCATACATGGCAATAAATAAAGTACTACATGATACTAATATATGATACATGGCGCAGGAGTACTAAGTATTATTAATACGGTTTGCTAGAACTCATCTAGATGAGATATAATTTGGTCTCATTCATCTTTTATAGCCATTGGATGTGATGCTATATAAGATGCGTGTGTCTTGACCTTGCATGTCATGTTTGATAGTCTCAAGTCATTAAAAGCATACAAGCCCCACATCTCTTCTTGGTTGATTCCTCTATTTATGTCAAAAATGAGAAACAACGTGAGAGTTAATGCACCATGCCTATGTGTTTACTATTTGGTTTTCAGAAGATGACTTAATACTCACCTAGACGGAGGGAGTATTCGATTTGACAATGGGCGCGTAGTTCTCTACGGCTTTAATGCAGACGAGGGAGGGAGTAGCGGTTCCCGATATGTTGAACGGCCAATGCATCCTCCTTCAATTAATGCATGAGGGAAGTAATGGGAGGAGGTCTGGGAAAAGAGGCTGCACGATGTGAATGAAACGTTGTTTGCCCTCATTGCCCTCATATAAAGGCGCCCCTCCATTCCAATGCATCTACCACATCGTACGCACCTAAGCATTTGCCTAAGCACCTACACTAAGCGCAAAAAGAGCTCACTCCAGACCCATGGCGGCGATGCGCGTGAGCGGCCAGCGGCTGCGCCAGATGGTCCACGACGCCGGCCTGCGGCATGGCGCCGAGGATCGTCTCTAGACGGTGTTGGAGACCGGCTGGTGGATGGCCGCCGTCGACGCCAACTACGACTCTCAGTTGGACCAGATGATCGTTGCCACCAGCAACAAGTTCACCGTCCTCAAGAAGCTCACGGACGACATCACCGTACTCCTCCAGCCCGCGCGCCCGGGCTCCTCATTGCCTGCCACCCTAATCGGCCTCCATGGCGGAACCTCTTTCAAGCACTTGGTGGCCTACTTGTTGCCCGTCGACGCCACGAAGAATGTCCACCTGGAGATCGCGCTCGCCGCGAGGCACCTCACCCTGCAAGAATTCATCGACCTACACATCCACGTGTACGAGCAAATCTTGTACATAGGTATCTACAAGGCCAGTGAGGACGCAACGACCTTCGCCCTCCTCCACCGGCTGGAAGCCTTGGATGCCTTTGCTGAGAAGCACCTCGACCTCGCCACAAAAGCCGCCACTTCTTAGCTGCCGGTCGGTGGCCCGACGCACTAAGTTGAGGAGGAGGAGGTCGTATGTTCGTGGATCCATCTTTCTTCTTGCCTTCTTTAACCACCACTATGATCGCATCATCGTGGCCTTAATTCTTATTGTGCTGTTGCATTCTCGTTCCAGTCAATACCGACATGTGCGATCCCTTTGCTTAATTATATGCATCACCGTAACTAGTACTCCATCCGTCAATTTATAAGTTGTGCTTACCTTTTCCATCAAATTAGTGCTTCTAGCGGGCATCTTGCTATAATCACTAGAATATGTCTATATAATCCGTATGTGATAGTCCATTTGAAATCTCAAAAAAGACAAATATTTAGGTACGGAGGGAGTAATATATTAGGAGTATATCAAAACAATAGTGATTTCTTTCAAGTTTGTGAACAAATACTACTATTCTACTTGAAAGCACAAGTGCTCCCTAGGTGGTTTTGGTAATTAATGTCAACATATCTCTTGTTGGACTAACACTTTTATCTAGTATGTTTCAGATAAGTTCAACAATGGAGTGGCATGGACTAAAGGATGTGGGAACTCCTTCTAGATGCTAAGGACAAAGGATTGGCTCAAGCTTCAAGCTCAAGACTCTTCATTTTACATTTTAGTGATCCAAGATCACATTGAGTCTATAGGAAAAGCCAATACTATCAAGGAGGGATGAGGTATTGCTTAATGAGCCTCTTGCTTCATGTGCTTAGTGATATGCTCCAAAACCCTCCACTACTTTCTCACATCCACATATGACCTAAACCTAAAGTCAAACTCGGCCCTACCGATTCTTTCTATCCGGCGCCACCGAGTTCAGATATCATATCCACTGCCACAAACCCTAGGCAAATCGGTTTCACCGATAGGGATCTCGGTCTCACCGAGATGGGATTGTAATCTCTCTGTGTATGTCCATTACCAAAATCGGTCTCACCGAGTTTGAGCAATCGGTACTACCGAGATTACAATGCAAACTCTATGGTTAGCTAATTACCAAATTTGGTCTCACCGAGTCTGTGTAATCGGTCTCACCGAGATTACGTTATGCCCTAACCCTAACCATATCGGTCCTACCGAGTTGCATATCAGTCCCACCGAAAACCCTAACGGTCACTAGGTTTACTAAATCAGTCTGACCGAGTTTTATGATTCGGTCCCACCGAGTTTGGTAAATTGTGTGTAAGCAGTTAGATTTTGTGTGGAGGCTATATATACCCCTCCACCTCCTATTCATTCGTGGAGAGAGCCATCAGAACAAACCTACACTTCCAACTTACCAGTTATGAGAGAGAACCACCTACTCATGTGTTGAGGCCAAGATATTCCATTCCAACCATATGAATCTTGATCTCTAGCCTTCCCCAAGTTGCTTTCCACTCAAATCTTCTTTCCACTAGATCCAAATCCTATGAGAGAGAGTTGAGTGTTGGGGAGACTATCATTTGAAGCACAAGAGCAAGGAGTTCATCATCAACACACCATTTGTTACTTCTTGGAGAGTGGTGTCTCCTAGATTGGCTAGGTGTCACTTGGGAGCCTCCGACAAGATTGTGGAGTTGAACCAAGGAGTTTGTAAGGGCAAGGAGATCGCCTACTTCGTGAAGATCTACCGCTAGTGAGGCAAGTCCTTCGTGGGCGACGGCCATGGTGGGATAGACAAGGTTGCTTCTTCGTGGACCCTTCGTGGGTGGAGCACTCCATGGACTCGCGCAACCGTTACCCTACGTGGGTTGAAGTCTCCATCAACGTGGATGTACGATAGCACCACCTATCGGAACCACGACAAAAACATCCGTGTCTCCAATTGTGTTTGATTTCTCCAAACCTTTCCCTTTACATTCTTGCAAGTTGCATGCTTTATTTTCCGCTGCCTACATACTCTTTGCATGATTGCTTGCTTGTTATGTATTGAAAAAGTTAAACATGTGCCTAAACTCCACTTAAAACAAAAGAAGTTAAAAACTGCAACTTTGGTACTTAGTGTCTAATCACCCCCCTCTAGACACCTCTTCTCAAGATCCTACAAGTGGTATCAGAGCATTGGTATACATTGCCTTGGTTTAATCACCATTGGAGGAAGATGGATGAGTCTACTTTGGGGAGTCTTAGACATAGAGTGCCTATTCTTGATGGAGAGTATTTTCATGAGTGGAAAAATGAGATGCTTGTAATTTTCAATCAATATCATTTGAACAAGTACATTGCTAGCCCTTGTGCACCTCATGTTGATCCTATGCATCCTACCCTTGATGAATCTATTGACATGACTAGGAATCTTAGAACTGTTAATCTTATCACTAGAGGCTTGCCTAGAAACTTAATTAGAATCTTGCCTACTCTTGAGTGTGCCTACACTATATGGAAATTTCTTGAGGAATGCTTTCCAAATTATTCCTTGAAAAATCTAGATGAGATTCTCTATAAGTCTATTGCCTTGAGTAAGATGAATACTAGTGACCCTATGTTTGGTGATCGTCTATTTGAACTTACCGACCTTATGCGTGCCAAAGGAGATGTTGGAATTATTCGTGATATTATTTCCGAAGCTATAAGAATTCATAAGCAAGATCATTGTCAAACTCACTCTAACGAATTACCCTCTCTAAGACTTGATCCACCACATGACGATGTTGAACATGGATACTATGATGAGGATGATGGTAGTGACTTCGATCTTGATGATGCAATGAGACATTTTGGTCTTATGGCAAATCTTGAGGATATGTGTCGAGGAAAGGAATGGGTTCTTGACAGTGGATGTACCGATCACATGACCGAAGATAAAGACATGTTTCATGAGCTTGCTGAAAATGATAGTCCTCGAAAGTATGTCACTTTCGGTGACAACTCAAAAGGTAAGGTGGTTGGCCTTGGTAAGGTGGCCATCTCACATGATAGCTCCATTCAAAATGTCATGCTCGTTGAATCTCTTGGCTATAACTTACTTTCAGTATCTAGACTTGCTGATTTCGGTTTCAATGTCCTATTTTTGAAGTAGATTGTCAAGTGTTTCGTCGAGACAATCATAAAATGGTCTTTACCGGTATACGCAGAGGTGATCTTTACATTGTTGATTTCTCTAAAAAGGCACAACCTAAAACATGCTTCATTGCTAAATCCTCAAAAGGTTGGTTATGGCATAGACGACTAGGTCACGTTGGCATGAGAAATCTTGACAAGCTTATTAAAGGAAATCATATCCTTGGAGTTAACGATGTCATATTTGATAAGGATAGACTGTGCAATGCTTGTCAAGCAGGTAAACAGGTTGGAGGAAGGCATCCCGTGAAGAACATCATGACCACAAGGAGGCCACTCGAGCTAGTTCATATGGATCTCTTTGGTCCCAACGCCTACAAAAGTCTCGGTGGAAATTCTTTTGGTCTAGTTGTAGTTGATGATTTTTCAAGATTTACGTGGGTGTTCTTTCTCGATGATAAATTGCAGGTCCAAAAGATCTTCAAAAACCTCGCTAGGAAGGCCCAAAATCAATTTGAAGTGAAGATCAAGAAGGTTACTTAGCGACAACGGGCGTAGTTCAAGAACGCAAATGTGGACACCTTCTTGACGAAGAAGGGATTTCACACGAGTTCTCGGCTACGTACACACCTCAACAAAATGGAGTTGTTGAGAGGAAGAACCGGACGCTCATCGAAATGGCGAGAACGATGCTTGATGAGTACAAGACGCCGAAGCACTTTTGGGCAGAAGCGGTTGAGATAGCTTGTCATGCGACAAATCGCTTGTATCTTCACAAGCTACTTGGCAAGACGGCATACGAGCTCCTCACCGGTAACAAAACCCAAGTTGGATACTTTCGAGTATTCGGCTCAAAGTGCTACATTCTTGATAAGCATCGTCGTTCAAAGTTTGCTCCTAAGTCTCATGAAGGTTTCCTACTAGGTTATGGATCAAACTCTCACACTTACCGTGTCTACAACAATTTCACCCGAAAGGTTGAAGATACGGTAGATGTGAAGTTTGATGAATCTAACGGCTCGCAAGTAGAGCAATTGCCAATTGATGTAGGAGACAAAGACCCTTCGGAAGCAATCTAAGACTTTTCTATTGGCAAGGTCCGTCCAACGGAGGTGAAGGAGAATACCTCGTCTGTTTAAGTGGAAGCTTCTACATCACGACAAGGTGAACCGAGAGTTGATGCGGAAGCATCCACAAGTGGAACACACCAAGATGAATACGAGGAAGTGCAGCAAGATGAATGTCAACAACCTCCTTCTCCACCATGACAAGAAAACGACAACGCCAACAATGAAGGAGATCAAGAAGAAGAAGAAGAACAAGATGAAGAAGATGTTCAACCGAGACCCAAGCAAAAGCTTTCATGAGTTCGAGCAAGAATTGCTAAAGACCATCCCGTCGAGCAAATCTACAATGATATTCAAACCGGAGAATCACTCGCTCTAAAACTCGTTTAGCTAACTTTTATGTAAAACTATTCTTTCATCTCTAGCATTGAACTTATGAAGGTCAAAGAAGCATTGGAAGATCCGGATTGGATAAATGCTATGCATCAAGAGCTACACAACTTTGAGAGAAACCAAGTTTGGACATTGGTTGAGAAGCCCGACAACCACAACATCATCGGTCCAAATGGGTGTTTCGCAACAAGCAAGGTGAAGATGGACAAGTAGTTCGCAATAAAGCACGTCTCGTCGCCCAAGGCTACACACAAGTCGAAGGTATGGACTATGGTGAGACTTATGCTCCCGTTTCTAGACTTGAGTCCATTCGCATCCTACTTGCCTATGCTAATCACCATGATATCACCTTGTACCAAATGGACATTAAAAGTACTTTTCTAAATGGTGAAATAGAGGAGGAAGTTTATGTTAAACAACCTCCCGGCTTTGTCAATCCTAAGAAACCAAATCATGTTTACAAACTTCACAAAGCCCTTTATGGTCTTAAACAAGCTCCTAGAGCTTGGTATAAATGCTTGATCAAGTTTCTTCTTGAAAAAGGCTTTGAAATTGGGAAAATCGATTCCACACTTTTTACAAAAAGGGTTAATGGAGAATTATTTGTATGCCAAATTTATGTTGATGATATCATATTTGGATCAACTAACCCTCATTTTAGTGAAAAGTTTGGGAAGCTAATGTCGGAGAAGTTTGAGATGTCAATGATGAGTGAACTCAAATTCTTTCTTGGGTTGCAAATCAAGCAAACTAAGGAAGGTACTTTTGTCTCTCAAACGAAGTACACAAAGGACTTATTCAAGAAGTTCAATATGCAAGAGTGCAAAGGTATGTCTACACCCATGCCTACTAGTGGACATCTTGATCTGACCAAAGATGGTAAACCGTTGATCAAAAGGTTTATCGCTCCATGATTGGATCATTGTTATACCTATGTGCTTCACGTCCCGATATTATGCTAAGTGTGTGCATGTGTGCAAGATATCAAGCTGCTCCTAAAGAATGTCATCTTAAGGCCGTAAAAAGGATAGTGAGATACTCCCTCCGTCCCGAAAAACATGTCGCAGTGCCGTTTTTAAAATTTACCCCTCGTTGTTTTCCCGACCAAACCCGCGGTCCTCTCTCTCCTTCCTCACTCTTCTCCGACGCCGGCCGATTTGGCCGCGCCTTCCTCTGCCCACGGCCCCGCCGCCGCCCCCGCCCACGGCTCCCCCTCCCACTGCCCCACGCCGCTCCCCCCTCCCCGGCACCCCACGCCTCCGCCTCGTTTCCCTCCCCTCCGCCCGCTGCATCGTTCCCCTCTGCTACCACCCTTCAAGGTTCAATTTTTGGAGACCACTATCCGCATTTGTCCATCGTCGACCACTAAGCTCGCCCCCTCCATGGACGCCATCGACCCGAGCACTAGAAAGCACGGGTGCCTCTTCTCCACTCCACGGACGGCTACATGCTCAAGGTGGAGGAGCTCACCGTGTTAAAAAAGGTGGAGGAGCTCACCGTCGAACTCGCCGGAGTGGTGCTCGCCGTCGGCCCCGCGCATCCGGGCCCGGCGCCGGCGCCGCCAAAGACCACCTCTTCAAGGTATCAGACGTGCCCACCATTCTTGCCATTTCAATTTTAGAGAGACCATATGCAGGGCATCAGATGCATATCTAATTTCGAATTTCTGCGCTGTTTGTCAAACCACTTTCAGTTGTGTTTACTTTCAGCTCTGTTTGTCTCTCGCAGGGGTCGCAGGACCACCCGGGCCTGATCACCATCGCCATGGAGGATATCCTGCAGTTCGCGGCGTCCATCGGTGGTGCAGGACACCCACGTCTTCGATCTCTTTGGAGCCCAAGGAGCAGGAGGTCCTGGTGCTGGAGGATGCACATGGCAAGACCAATCTCAAGGGCCTCTCCAAGGTTTACTCTGCTCTAACAAATCAGCCTCTTTTCAAATTACACAGAGGATTGCAGAAAAGTTATGTTTGTTGTGTGTATCACAAATTCAGTTTTAGTTCCAGTGAAGTTTCTTGTCCTTTATGTTTATTCTTATCAAAAACAAATTCAACTAACCAGATTGCAACTAACCAGCCTCTAGAGCATGTAGTTTCCCAATAATCTTATTTGGCATACGTGGATCATTAATAAGCGAGACAGTAGCAATTTTGTAAGCTTAACAATCTTGGATGGTCTTGTGGATCGGTGCCTAGAACCAGATACCTCTAGAGCATGTACTCCTATTTATTCGATAGGCATTTTGTACTCCAAAGGTGAGGCCATGATCATGGTGTCTCTTGAAGGCGTTTGGTCAAAAACTTGCTTAAGCAAGAGCAGATTCTGAGCAAAAACTCACTCCATATGTCTCTTGTCTAGCACTTTGTGCATGAAATCTGCAACTTATTTAGAAGAAGGAATAGGAGTAGCTGTAAATCAAAAAATGCGTGTCCATATTTAGGAGCGATAACTTTGTTAGGAAGAAAGCTAGCTCTAAACAGAGTTACTCCATTTGATATGTGATATTTTATCCTAGAGTAGATTGTTAGGAGATGTTGTTTTATCTACGAACTTGTATGATATGTGAACCCCAAAAATGCATCATCAGATGTGTTCAGGTTGATGCCCTCCATTTTTCACATCACAGACTAGACTAGGTGATCATTTTATTTTTAAATGCTAGGAAAAGGGGAGGTGTTCGCCATATTATAGAGAGCAGAAAGATTGATGGCTAGGGAAACCCAAGAAGTAAAAGGAACAACACTAAAAGCAAATAGACCATGCAAATAACCAAAATTAATTTTAATTAATTCAAATAAATCCAAATAACACAAATTAATTCAAATAATCCAAATTAATTCAAATAAATCCAATTAATTTAATTAATCCAAATGACCCAAATTAGTTCAAATAATTAAGCCAAATAACCCAGATAATTCCAATAAATTCCAACAAGGAGTTTATATACAAGGATTAGACAAGGCATACACAAGGGCATGACATAAGGGCATCTTTGTCCCCTCTTGACACAAGATTACACAAGACATACACAAGGAGCACCTGACTACATGACATAAGGGCCTCTTTGCCCCCTCTTGACTACATTCTTTCTCTGGCCACTTCTTCCCTTCCCTTCCCTTTACTTTTCTTTCTTTTCCCTTCTTTAGCCAATTCTTCCCTTTCATTTTTCTTCCTATTGCCATTTCCATTTCTTCTATAATGGCCCTAGTATCAACAACTACCCGACTGTCGCAATATACACTGACGATTTCCCTGCCAGCATTCTGAATGCAATCCTTGTGCAAGTGGGGCAAATTATATTGATTTCCTCCTTTGTCTTTCATAACTTCAAACATAACTTCTTCTAGTGTGATAAAGCTTCTGTGCAACTTGTCGGGATCGTAGTTCTCGAATTCCTCTTCCACACCTGCATGCAGTTCCTAGATGTTTGTAGGTGACCTGCAGTCAGTTAGAGACTGGAGAGAGGTATGGAAGCAGAGGTCCAAACAATTTAACTCAGGGCTATTTGGGGGCTGTTGTAGCAATCAGATGTGAAGATCAGTTTGTTCCACAGCTTCTCGAAAAGCTACATCATTGGGAAGGATATGGGGCTTTGCATTATCCTGTGGATGAATATTGTTGCTCCCTCGTCATCGTCAGGCCACTTATCCTGAATTGCCGGGATAACCTTATTGATTAGATAATCTACGCACAGTGCCTAGTTACTTTCACTGATGTCAACACTTTTGTTCCCTATGTTCTGTTATGACTTGTCCACTTCGCCTCAGTCTCTTCAACGAATGCCCAAATGCCAATCTTCCCGTCGAATGTTAGCTCCCCCTCGTTGTTATATCAAGGCCTGGCAACAGCTGTTAGGAACATCACCTTCCCAATGATGCGAGTGTTTGACACGGTGCGCTTCGGCTCAGGTTCTCCTGGAAGTACATAGTAACTATTCTTCACTCTCATCATGTCAAACCACTTCTCATCGATGTGAACCATATTCGTCATTGGTTTTAACATAGCCCGAGAAGTTGAGATTGAATTGTCATCGACCATGGACATACAAAATTTCAATCTCGCAAGCTTGTTCTCTAGCTTGAGGTGAGGCTTCATGGTGCTTGTGATGCGGTTGAGCTCATTCAACTAGAACCTCTTATGTAGGGTCGATCGGGCCACACCTAGAGACCGTGCCAGAGATCGAATTGTCCTTCTTTTATTTAGTGGGATTGTTGAGGTCCTCTCTAGATCCAGCTCCTTTCTCTTTCGGCCGGATCTTCCTGGCTTCTTGCTTGAGACATCTACTTCTTTGCCATCGGCAATTTGCTTTTTGGCTGTTTCCCAGATTCTTTCAACAGATCGTACACTTACGTCCAACAGGTTTGAGACTAGCGACTTGTAAATGCGGTTGAATGCAGACCCATCTCTGAGCTCGATTACCAGCAAGCGAAGTAAACACCATGCCTCTCCTTATCGACAATTCTCTTCTCTTCTCTTGAAGTATCCAATTCATAACTTCATCCTCTTCCTCTTGAGCTTCGTCCTCTTTCCCTTCATCTTCTGGAGGCATCCAATTCATAGCTTCACCGTCTTCCTCTTGAGGCATCAAGTTCAAATCCATAGTTCCATTCTCTGCCACTTGAGGTTCCTCCTCTTGAGGCATCAAATTCAAATTAATACCTTCATCGTCTTCCTCTTGAGGCATCAAGTTCAAATCCATACTCCCCTAGCAATGACAAAAGATGAGTACATCATGGTACTATAACAAGGATATACACACACAAAAATGAGTAGAATGACAGGAGTTTTGCTGAATTTTACTCTAGTTAGAGTAGTTTTGCTGAATTTTACTCTACTTACAGTAGTTTTATCTGAAGTTACTCTACTTACAGTAGTTTTAACTGAATTTTATTCTACTTACAGTAGTTTCTACAACCATTCTCTTGTTTGTTCCTCTAGAACTGTGATGTGTTCTGCTAAAGTGCTAATGCCACTAAATCATCTTGTTACTTTTGGCTTAACAAGATCCACATTCTCATTTAAAAAAGGCTTCACAATTTCACAGCTACTCCTAGTACATTCTTCTGATGCCAATAAATGCACAATGCACAGAAAAATCCTCATGATATTCCTCCCACAAGGTAGAGTGGGAAGGGAATAATAACTAGAGAGTGATAGCACCCAGTCTTTTGTGACTGGAATATATTCATAACAGAATAAAATATGTTTTTCCCTTCATTCACCACCAATTTTACTCTATTTACGGTAGTTCCTCTAGTAACAGTTCTAGAGACAGTGTTTGTTCAGATCATAATTGCTCTGCATCTATTGATTTTTTCTGTGCCATGTCAAGCATAGATAGGTTCAATTAATTTGCTTGAATTATCAAAATTACATGTTCTCGATTAGATTAAGTAATCAAAATGGGATATGTTGTCGTTGGTTGTCATGTACTGTGCAGCAATCAGCATGTGTTTTGTTGGAGTTTGTAAGAGGGAAAGACAAATACATTTAGACTGATTGACTTCTTGATGCTGCGGTTTGTGACATACTTACATTGTTGATTGGCGCTCTGAAGTCTGAACTTTATGGAGACCGTTTAGACAAATGAGGACACCGGTAAGGGGCGATGTGGGAGCTAGAAAAGAGCCTTGATCAGCCCATGGACGCAGAGGCCGGAGGCCGAGGAATATGTCTGAGAGAAAAGGTGATTGCTATCATCATCCAAGTATTTGTCGGTTTAGATGTCTGAATCTTAGCTAATAGGATACATAATTAATGTCCTGTGTTAAGAACATGGCTTTAGCATTGAGGATCACAATTTTGTGTTTCATAGCACATTCTTTTCAGCAGTACATTCTCCACAGTAGTTGTCTTTATGCAAGGATTTTGAGATGTTGCCTAAGATGCAGAGTCATTTGGTGTCTTTACGAACTTACGAAGAAAAATGAACAACCACAGATGATAAGTAATTTTGCTTTTGCCTGTTTTCTCCTCTTGTGTGTGCAGACCTACCCAACAGTTTTGATGCTACAACTAGCTTTCCAAAGCCTTGGTGTGGTGTTTGGAGATTTAGGCACATCACCTCTTTATGTTTTCTACAACATCTTTCACGAGAAGATAGAAGATCTGAGCAAATTATTTCTAGCTTGCTCCCTCCACCCCCCTGATATCTACTGATTTTTATTCAATTAACACTAATCATATTCAGTTAACAGGAGCAGAGCAGTTCTTCCTGACGAACAGGAGCAGAGCAGCAACTCCCGTACACGGATCATATTCAGCACAGGGAGCAAAGGAGCAACTCCTTACGGTACCTTCTTCCTCTTGACGAGAAGGAGCTCTGGCGGCGGCAGGCGGGCGGCGGCAGCGGCACCGGTAGGGAGAAGCAACCGCCGGGCTCATGGCGGAAGATTGAGGAGGGCGCGCGGGAAGGGGAGAAGGAGGACGCGCGCGAGCTCCTGGTCCACCGGATCGTGAAGGAAATTCCGGCGACGCCTGTAGGGGATTGCGGCCGGGATGAATTGTGGAAGCGCACGTGCGGGAGCTCGAGGAGGATGCACTGGAGCTTGAGGAAGATGCGCTGGAGCTTGAGGAGGATGCGCGGGAGCTCGAGGTGGACGCCCGCGAGCTCGAGGAGGACGTGGCCGGAGGTCCCAACGATGCCCGCACGTAATCGAGGCGGGAGGGATCAGCGACGCAGGTCTGGCGGGAGGCGGAGGCAGGTACTTGGCGACGGCGGCAGCGGAGCAGGCAGGTGGCGACGGCGGCGGAGCACTTCCTAATGGACGGCGAGTCGTGCAGCTGGGCGCGCCGGCCCCTATCAACGGCGGAGAAAGAAGACAGGGGATGGAGGGGCTTGTTTCAGACGATTTTAAAACTGCAAGGGCTTTTTTGCAAAATCAACAATGAACTGCGTCCGCAACATGTTTTTCGGGACGGAGGGAGTACTTAATTCATACACCAAATTTTGGCATTTGGTATCCTAAGAGGGCCTCTTTCGATCTTGTTGGCTATTCCGACTCGGACTATGCCGGAGACAAGGTTGATAGAAAGTCCACTTCGGGTACTAGACAATATCTTGGTAGATCTCTTGTGTCTTGGTCCTCCAAGAAACAAAACTTCGGTGTCCTTATCTACAAAGCGGAGTACATTGTCATTTGGTTCATGTTGTGCTCAATTACTTTGGATGACCCAAACTCTTAAAGATTATGGGATATATGTGAAACATGTTCCATTGCTTTGTGACAATGAAAGTGCTATCAAAATTGGTCATAATCCTGTACAACATTCTCGAACTAAGCATATTGAAGTTCGTCATCACCATTCGAGATCATGTTGCTAAGGGTGACATTAATCTTAAGCATGTTCGCACCAAAAAGCAATTAGCAGATATATTTACTAAACCTCTTGATGAGAAAGTGTTTTGCAGGTTGAGAGGAGAATTGAACATCATAGATGCTTCAAACTTGGAGTAGATACTCCATTGGATACATGCAAGACATGAGCTTAAGACTAATCCATGATATCTCTCTCTTATGATGAAAATATTATATCCTGGATATATTTGCATCTTGCATGTTATCTAACCCATGTAGGTACTTGGTTGAATCAAATTCCATGAGATTGTAATGTACTCACATCTTGAGCAATCTCTACATCACCAAGTCTCTACACTATGGTGGCTGAATACAAGGAAGCACTGAATCATTCAAACATATCCTTTGACAAACTCTTTATTGAGCTTCATGATTATCATTTTTGGATACACAAGTGCTCTTCCTTGCAAGAACTAACCCGTGTAGGTAGATGGACTCAAATTCCAAGTGGTGCTCCCAACTCTTGATAAGCTACATCAACCTTGAGCAATCCACACAAGTTCAACTACATGGTCAACACCACCAACCAAGGTATGTTATTCCATCTTAGAGAAGCTTTACTCGACAAGATGTGAATAAATAAATATGCTTAAACGAAAAATGGTAACCCCATTTTGAGCTTAAACGATGAGTATGACCTATGATCAAGTGATCTCACTTGACTCCTAAGTCAATATACTCTAACATAGGTGACTTTGTCGCCGACCATCTCTAGATGAAGTTCTCTCGTGTTCTTTTCTGTGTTTTTGCATTTGTCTCATGCATATTTGTTTCCCCTTTCAAAAAAAACTTCATCTAGATTTCTTTCTGTTTGCTCTGCATTTCCTGCATCCAATTCATTGCACATCATTTAGTAAATTCCTTGTAAATCTTTGTGAGATCTTACAAGTCTAGTGAGCTGAGATGAAAAGTGTTTTCTCTGAGATGTACTCGGTTCCACCGATTTGTTGCGTTCGGTCCAACCGAATCCTTTCGGTACAACCGAAGCATACAACTCGGTGCCACCGATTTCACAACAGGAAAAACAGCTTGCCACTTATTTTGTGTTTCTTCTGATCCAGCTCCACTCAATGAATCTTGTCCTCTACAAGCATCACAATTTTATCCAGTGCTTTGTGTTGTGACTCAAGGACCAAACCCATTTACAACAAATTCCAGAAGACCCTTCTTGGAAATTGATGTCAAAGGGGAGAGAGATCACATCAAAGCTTATCACTTCCAAAAGGGAGAGAGTATTAAGGGGGAGAAAGAGATCTTCAGGGGGAGAGAATACTCAAGTAGAAAGTATTTCTCAAGGATCCCAGATGCTTGGTGTTCAAGAGGAGAGATGCCACATGTCTTTTTGGGGGGAAAGACATGTTCATACGCGCTTATTTGCATTAAGCTCTGTTCTTTATATCTTTCAGCTCTGTTTTCAGCTCTGATTTTCTGTTCCCTATCTTCTCCCAATATCCCATGCTAGATTCAGGGGGAGCAAGACATCTAAGGGAAAGGAATCATTCAAATTCATTGCATATCTTTACTCTTGGGGACATGTCTAATCCAATGTGGTACTTAGTACTCACTCTTTACATGTCATCCCAGTCTTGGTATTCTTGTGGTTTCTTTTGTTTGCTCTAGCTAGTAGATGTACCTGTGTTATCTAACCTTGTTTGTGCAGGTTCATTTCACCCTAAGCCTACTCAAGACTACAAGGTAAGTATATGCATCACACTCATGTGTATGAGGAATTCTTGCTGATGAACATACTGTTTGCAAGAAGGACTCATGAGCATGAAGGTATTTTCTTTAAATATTCTTTGCTCTGATGCATATGGCCAAGATACATGTAACACATTGCCTACTCTATCATGGTTATGCTCTCACATGTTTCTATATTCCATATTCACATGATTGCATACATGTAGGGGGAGCCTATGCTTGTTACATGTCTTTCCAAAGCTTTACTTGCTACTCTTTATATCTTTATCTAAAGCTTTGATGTATGTTGCCATCAATTACCAAAAAGGGGAGATTGAAAGAACAAGTGCTCCCTAGGTGGTTTTGGTAATTAATGTCAACATATCTCTTGTTGGACTAACACTTTTATCTAGTATGCTTCAGATAAGTTCAACAATGGAGTGGCATGGACTAAAGGATGTGGGAACTCCTTCTAGATGCTAAGGACAAAGGATTGGCTCAAGCTTCAAGCTCAAGACTCTTCATTTTACATTTTAGTGATCCAAGATCACATTGAGTCTATAGGAAAAGCCAATACTATCAAGGAGGGATGAGGTGTTGCTTAATGAGCCTCTTGCTCCAAAACCCTCCACTACTTTCTCACATCCACATATGACCTAAACCTAAAGTCAAACTCGGCCCTAACGATTCTTTCTATCCGGCGCCACCGAGTTCAGATGTCATATCCACTGCCACAAACCCTAGGCAAATCGGTTTCACCGATAGGGATCTCGGTCTCACCGAGATGGGATTGTAATCTCTCTGTGTATGTCCATTACCAAAATCGGTCTCACCGAGTTTGAGCAATCGGTACTACCGAGATTACAATGCAAACTCTCTGGTTAGCTAATTACCAAATTCGGTCTCACCGAGTCTGTGTAATCGGTCTCACCGAGATTATGTTATGCCCTAACCCTAACCATATCGGTCCTACCGAGTTGCATATCAGTCCCACCGAAAACCCTAACGGTCACTAGGTTTACTAAATCGGTCTGACCGAGTTTTATGATTCGGTCCTACCGAGTTGGTAAATTGTGTGTAACGGTTAGATTTTGTATGGAGGCTATATATACCCCTCCACCTCCTCTTCATTCGTGGAGAGAGCCATCAGAACAAACCTACACTTCCAACTTACCAGTTTTGAGAGAGAACCACCTACTCATGTGTTGAGGCCAACATATTCCATTCCAACCATATGAATCTTGGTCTCTAGCCTTCCCCAAGTTGCTTTCCACTCAAATCTTCTTTCCACCAGATCCAAATCCTATGAGAGAGAGTTGAGTGTTGGGGAGACTATCATTTGAAGCACAAGAGCAAGGAGTTCATCATCAACACACCATTTGTTACTTCTTGGAGAGTGGTGTCTCCTAGATTGGCTAGGTGTCACTTGGGAGCCTCCGACAAGATTGTGGAGTTGAACCAAGGAGTTTGTAAGGGCAAGGATATCGCCTACTTCGTGAAGATCTACCGCTAGTGAGGCAAGTCCTTCGTGGGCAGCGGCCATGGTGGGATAGACAAGGTTGCTTCTTCGTGGACCCTTCGTGAGTGGAGCCCTCCGTGGACTCGCAAGCCGTTACCCTCGTGGGTTGAAGTCTCCATCAACGTGGATGTACGATAGCACCACCTATCGGAACCACGACAAAAACATCCGTGTCTCCAATTGCGTTTGATTTCTCCAAACCCTTCCCTTTACATTCTTTCAAGTTGCATGCTTTATTTTCCGCTGCCTACATACTCTTTGCATGATTGCTTGCTTGTTATGTATTGAAAAAGTTAAACTTGTGCCTAAACTCCACTTAAACCAAAAGAAGTTAAAAACTGGAACTTTGGTACTTAGTGTCTAATCACCCCCCTCTAGACACCTCTTCTCAAGATCCTACACTACTACTTTGGATTAAATGCATAGCATACGGGCACATTCTTTGGTAAAGGAAAAGGCTGCGCGTTAAGCGTCGCACCCCACGCCTTGGGGAATCGGAGTACAACACTGACCCGTCCGGCATGACACATAGCTTAGATAAGGCGTGTTGCCTAGCATTTTCACTTTCATGTGGGACCGCCGTTGAGCATACCGACACCCCGCCCGCCGCCGGGTTGGAAAACAAAAATGAGGGGAAGATCTAGCTGTAGCACGGAAGCCAAGAAATTTGGTGTCAGACGGGGCTCGTTGATAGAGTAGGAGCATTCCGTACTAGTACTACTCCTACTAGTACCAAGTGTGTACTCCTAATACTATATTACTAGTACTACGTACCACTATACAACTAGTAGGTACGTGCACGACACAACATCGTAGGAACAAAAAACGGGAAGATCTTGTTTTGGGTGATTATCTTTTTTTCAATCAACGTAGTATGAATAATATGATGTGGGGGCACCCATGAAGCTTATGTGGCTTGGTTGCATGGCTACGGAAGGTTAGAGAAAAATAAATAGATAATGTGTTTATAGTGCACTCCACTAAATAGATATACTTTGG